>MJUU01026460.1:76054-96048 GCA_002080025.1 Modiolus philippinarum
ATTCCCGGTGAATGACGGTGAATGAATTTCCCGAAATCCCGGGCTTAAATCATAAATATCCCGAAAACATAAAAATCCCGAAATCCCGGGCTTAAAAACATTCAATCCCGACATCCCGAAAAAGGTCCTGCCCCCCATAATTCAAATGTTGAATTGAACCAATAAAATTCTGCTCTGTTCTGTTCCGAACACGGGAGATTGGTTTCTGTGGAGAGGAAATGCAAGGTATTTATAGTCGCGGAGAATCTTTTTACAAAGTCTATTATAAATGAAGAAATATAGTGAATATACACCTCTGTCTTTGAGAATCATTGAAAGAACTGCGATAGAATGTTCGAAGATCGGCACGGAAAAAGGTAAGCACTCCGGAAAGCGTCATGTTGTAGTTTTTAAATAAAGTGACGAAAAAGAAAATAAAAATTCCGGAGAGGACTTTTTGAAACTAAAATGGCCAAACAAATGCACTATAAGAGACAACGAAAACATAAGCAGAAAACAAACAGAACCGATTATATGCATTGGCGGATCCAAAGGGGAGGGGGGGGGTCCGGGGGTTGGAACCCCTTTTTCTTGGACAATCATGTATTTTTTAATGAATATCATGATGTTTTACTAAGAAAAAACCCAAAATTTTCTTTATTCATATATTTGGAACCCCCCTTTTCAAGTTGCCTGGATCCGCGCCTGATATGACCTCGACAAACCGCAAAGCACTAGCAGTGTGTTCCCCTATCTAAAATATACAGGGCTATCATCAGATGCTTCGAAAAGGTTACCATGGTCATCCGTTATCCTGATAATGAACTATTTCCTATGATGAATTCAGAAGTTATCGAGATTTCTGATACCATTTATAAAATAAAAAAAGGCCACAGTCTGTCAGTTCATGGCGACGACCTAACGGAATTCTGTAGTGACATTTGTCGTAGAAGTTGAACATAATCTAAACGAAGAAGTTTTGGAGACCGAAATTTAACTCTATTTATAGAATTGATCTAGATATTTTATGAAAGGATATGGAGTAAATGAACATGAGACCGCAACACATATGTTAACTCTAAGTGCAATTATTTTAATGAACTGTATGGCCATTTCAGAAATGTATTCCTTATCAGCAGCACTAGAACCCAAAACATAGGAAATCCTATATTCGGGTTTCATAGGAAAACATAGGATATACGTTACAAACACCTCGATAGCAACAAAAACTAAGCTGATTTTGCTAAGAATGTACATCATCTTGCTAATGGAAATTAGTCAAACCGCACGTTTTTAGCAAAAACCTGCACTACTAGTTGAAAATCCCTTTATATTTCATGATATAAATTGATCTAAATTTTGGCAAATTTTGTTGAAAACTGAGGAGTATCTCCCTCATGCAAGGCTCTGTCCTTAGTCTATTTTGGCTTTACATTTAGATCATATTGGATATTTCTTCTCTATCAGTTTTTAAACATCTTTGAGTTTATGGACTTCCAAACGTTTAGATTTCAACTGCACTGATGAGACATAAGTTGTCGAAATGCGGATATGCAGAAAATAAATTAACAGTGACTTCGGTATTTTGTTATTTGAACCTGATTTAAGGAACATCTGGCATCAGATGCAACTTTTCGGTTCTTTCAAGTCTTCATATTCAAGACAAGCTGAAATGTAATGTGATAGTGTTCTTTTTTTTCTAAACCATTCGTTGAATGAACTTCAATATTTATTTAAATGCAAGAACAAGTTGATCAGAAGCTCTAAGACACAAATAACGACGCGCTAGAGAATGCGCATAAACAAAGATTTATCTTTAATATTGTTTATACATTGGTGACATTTGTCTCCCTTGGGTGTCTGGGATTTTCCAATATTTCATATTTTTGTGTTATTTTATTATATCGAGGCCTAAACTGCACGTTATTTACTCAAAAATACTGATGATGGGAAACGTTTTTAAAATGTGATTTATATACAGTGTTATTCTGTCCTTTCTGAGATAATATCATTTTACAGTAATGGGAACCTTTTTTCGGTGTCATATAACTTAACATATTTTACAAATTCTGCAAAGTATAGATATGAACATTTCAGACAATGATAATTTATTTATTTGCAAACTTACGCCCATAGGGGCCAAGCAAATACAATTACAGAACACACAAGACATACAAACATATGACAATGGTATAAATTATCGCATTTAATACAAAATTATATCCAAAGAATGCATACAAATAAACAGATACAAATGTGACTATATCACAGAAATTAATAAGAGACTCTCAATTATTTTATTTTTTGTGTATAAAATAAAAAAAGATAAATTAGTGGTAATGTTAATAAAATAAAATTGCTTACAAATGTATAAAGTGTGGTATTTTATACTTAATTTTCTTGATATATCATCAGCCTTCCTATCTCCTCTGTGTGTGTGTGTGTGTGCGTGTGTGTGTGTGTGTGGTCTCTTCATTTTCTTCTCTGTGATGATATATTCTCTTCTCTTTAAAAACACGGGGCCTAACCTCTACGCAATATTGTCTATTGATGAGACACGGACAAGTTCGTATTAGGCTCGGAGCGTCTCAACACAATGTAAACAAGAACGGAAAGACCGGAAAAGGTAAGAAAAACTATAGTTTCCTCTACAAATGCAATAAAAGTAACACGCTCATTCGGAGAAATGTCCTTTTATTGATTCAAAGACATTTTCAAAATAGTAAAACTGCTTGCCAATATCTTGTTTACTTTGCATAATGAATGTAAATCGCGAACACGTACAGTTTCCGAAGTCAATATAAAGACCTAAAATATATATACAGTAACAATTTTATACGTCTTGTAGTCATATCGAAATGCTTTCCAAATATATTTGTAAAAGCATTTTTGTTTATACCATAAGTAGTCTATGCTCAATGTTTTTGGAGTACAAGTAAAAAATGTGTTGATGCGTCCTAGTACAAGCCAGTAAATTAAAGGATGCATACTGTTTCCGTAGTTATCCTTTCAGATAATGGGAAAAAGAAAGAGCAATTTAACAACAGGGAAAATCACATTCTTGTTTTCGGAACTGTTTAATCATTGCATTTTTACAGCATGTGTTGTGTACAGTGCACCTTTGTATCAAATATTAGTTTGATTTAATGCATTGATGTGTAAAAGCTTCTAGATCATTGGTCCAAACCGAATTAAAACTACTTCTTTTTTTTAGGAGACCTGATGTAGCTGAAACTTTGTCCGCCATTCATGACATGTAAGCTGATAAAGCTAATAACACAATTTTATAGGCAAAATATTGCAAGCTGTCTCAGTAAAGAGTTGGGGAGGTTATCTAGCACATACTGTAACGACACTGTCAAAAGAGGAGGTCATTGCCAATCAAAAGTCAGTTATTAGTTCCTTTGGTATGTCAGTTAGTGGGGTATCTTGTGATGTTCTCTGCTAGGATTTGGAGCATTTTTTTGCATGTTCAGCAATATGTACTACCTATGAAAACTTATTTGGGTCACATTATGTGGTGCCACATAAAAAAAAAATCAACACAAATAGTGGCCACAAGATCAGATCGTTCCCACGATTTGACAAACTGTGGCAACGAATAAACAAATCGTTCCCACGATTTGACAAATCGTAACCACGAGAAACAAATCGTTCCCACGATTTGACAAATCATGGCCACGAGAAACAAATCGTTCCCACGATTTAACAAATTGTGGCCACGAATAAACAAATCGTTCCCACGAACAATTAGTGGCCATGAATAAACAAATCGTTCCCACGATTTAACAATTCGTTGCCACGAAAAACAAACTGCGGCCACGCATACAAATCGTTACGACGATTTAAGAATTCATGGCCATGAGATACAAATCGTTTCCACGAATTATCAAATCGTTCCCACGAATTAACAAATCGTGGCCACAAGGCCAAGACTGTGGCCACGATTTGTTAATTCCTGGGATTTTTACCTCGTGGGCACGATTTGATAATTCGTGGGAACGATTTGTTTCTCGTGGCCACGATTTGTGTTGATTTTTTTTCATGTGGCACCACATAATGTGACCCAAATAAGCTTTCATAACTACCAAATCGATCTCCACTCTTATCTGCTGTGTTAATTTGCCTTCGGAAATACTGTGATAGTATTTTTGCTACCGTAGCGAGTGATGTAAACCAAATGTGGATATTGAAAAATTCGAAAGATCTAATGGATATTCTGAAATCCATATCATTATCCTAAAAGCAATAAGACTTTTTATTTCTCCACTCTGCACACCATGGTACCTCATGAACAACTGTAAGCAAACCTTTCCATTATTATTCCACGTCGTTTCGTGAAGAGTGATGCTTATATACGATTTACTAATCTAGTCATAGGTTGTAATAAATCGTACTTTGTCCGACAGGAATATAAATCTAAAAATAGGTACACCAAAGAAGACATGACTTAAATGTTGGACTTTCTTATCGATAACATTTTTGTCTATTTTGGAAGACGACTGTTTCAATAGACGGTCGGCATCCCAATGGGTTACGAATTGTGCACCTCTTCTGGTCGACCTTTTTTGTACTCCTGTGAAGTTGATTTTCTTGATGGACTGATGCGAAAAAGGGCAAAAAACTAGCAAAATCTTTCAATTACAGCTTCCGAGCATAGATGATGTTCTGTCATTGAACAATTCTCGTTTCGGTAGCTACCTTTATCTGATCTATCCAGATGAGTTACACACTAAGCATACCACAAATACTCCCAAATTGGCTTCTATCTTGAACTTAATCTTGAAATTGACTTTGGAGGGAAACTTTACACTAAGCTTTAAGACAAGCTAGATGATTTCATCTTTCCAACTGTCAACTTTCCTTTCCTGTCGAGTAACATTCCGTCTGCCCCCAGCGTTTGGCGAACTATATATTTCACAACTTATACGTTATTCCCAGGTTTGTTAACAGTACTATGATTTTCGCTGCAGAGTCCAACGACTGGCTACCAAATTTCTCAGTCAAAGATATGTTGTTTCGCAGTTGAAGTCGTCTCTGATAAAGTTCTTTGGTCGTCACCATAAGCTGATAGATCGTGACTTGAAATTTATTTCCGATATGAAATCAGGAAGTTTTTCGGAGTCTAATTCGTTTCACATTTACTCGATTGTTACTATTGTACCTGGTGTGACGTTTTGTTTATGGGCAACATGGCGGGTAGCTAATTAGCTGCTAACTTCGCTTACTCAATTACTTAGAAGTACTCTTTTTGGGTCTGTGTTGCTCAATTTGATCATACAGTTGTGTGTCTGTGTTTATTGTAGTCTCTGTTTTGTTGCCAGTACTGATTTTATCTTTGTCTTATGGATTTCATGAGTCCTGGATTGTCCTTCGGTATTTTCTTCCCTTTCTTTAATTTTTTACTCATATGTTCAATTGGGTCCGACTCCTCCGTTTTTGTCTTGTACGAGCTGCATCCATTGTTATTGTACTTGTCCTATCAAAACACAACTACATTGAAGTTTAAAACGAAAGAACGACTCCATATTGACTTATATTAATTGAAATGTATAACAATTGTATTCAAAAGAGACAAAAATTACCACAAGCTGTATTCTGTGTATTACTTTTCGGTATGTATGTTACAGTGAATTTGTAAAATCAGTAATTTTGTAAAATCCCTGAAATAATCAGGGATTTTATAAAACCACTGACCATTTCAGTGATTTTGTAAAATCACTGGAATTGTCAGGGATTTTGTAAAATCCCTGAAAATCTTGTTAGGGATTTTACATAATCACTGATTCATTAGAATGTTAAATTTTTCGGGAAAGATATTGGTGTATTTAAATAAATATACAAACAAAATTAATTTTTATAGTTATATGAAATCGAAATAAATAACCAAATCTTACACAAAAGTATTGGCCTGCCAAGATTTCCACCCTGTACTGTAATTCATACAAAACTGCATTTAAAAAAATATTGGGAAGCAGTTTCTTAACTGATTTCATTGCAATTTGCACAATTAAAGTCTGAATTTTGTTCTCAGCTTAATCTTTTATTTACTAGGTAATATTCTTACCCATACTTAAAAAAAATAAATTATTTAAAACAATTCAAAATTATTTACGGATTGCTATTCCTTACCCATGAAAATAAGTACAATCATGACTTCAAAATTTAACTTTCTTGTAGATTTGGACCAAAATTACCCAATACTTTACAATTTATGTAACAATTTATGTTACAAATGCAATTAGAAAACCAGAGCTAATCATTCTGTAGGGAAATAAAAGGTTGTTTGTTCACTTATTTTTTTTTAAGTTTTCTTTCTTTTGTTTTGTAATTCACTTTATTCTTTTTTTTTGTCATTAACTTTGCATTTTTTTTTCAATTTGAAATGTCAACGTGTCAGTGGCCATTTATACTGTACATGGGTTCAGGAGACGGTCGTATCAAGTTTCACTGCAATTCCACTTTAAATCTGTTTTGAAATAAAATTTCATAAAACTTACTGCAAAATGCATTCTAATTACATTTAAATATTCATGTCATTTCAGTAAACTAGTACAGTCCCAAGGCGCGGATTGCATGATTTATCTATAAAAGATTTTATTTTATAAGACTGTTAAAAAAATCCCAGATTCTCATCCAACTTTTGTAAAATCCACCATGGGTGGGGAAATTTTTGATTTATTTTTGATCATTTATGGTAGAAATGTTAATTTTGAAGAAAATTACTATAATTTTGCAAAACTCAATAACATTTTTCGAAGTTGGTTAAAAAATTGGGCCAGGACTGGATTTGAATCTATGATATATCTTTTACAGCCTAAACTGTGGTTTACAATGTCAAATGACATATGTTCAAATTTTTGAACAAAATAAAAACAGTCCTCTATCTGTTGGAATATTTAAATGTTTTTATACTTTTAGTTTTCCCTTTCTTCTTTAATTCAAGAAGTATACTGCTCCAAGTTATGACATTGATTCCAGTGCCAAATATTGCATTGAATTTAAATATACTCTGAATAATTAAAAAGTTAAGTTATATTAAATACAAAAATTGAAACGTAAATGTTTGTATCTAAATTTAGGCTCCTAATCTGGTTCCCATTTTAAACATATTATTTGTTATATCTGCAAACTATTTCACAAATTCCCTAATTATGTCCAGGGAATCAGTTAAATAATGATTGATTTTTTTAGTGATTTTGTAAAATCCCTTGTTTAATTTAGGGATTTTACAAACCCACTGACCAATTTAGTGATTTTACAAAAATCCCTGAATTTTCAGTAATTTTTTCAAATTCCTAATTCACATACAAATTCACTGTAACATGTACACGTACTCCGCAAACAAGCATCAAAATACTCATATGTTATGCAAGGTAAACTCGAATACTAGTGTCGGTTGAATAATCGTTCATGCACAGCCATTTTAGTCTTATAGTTGACTTCCGAATGGGTATTTTCAATTTTGCACAAGGTTTGTTAAATTTCGATAAAATGCAGATTTTTGTAATAGATTTGGAAACTCCGAGCAAATAAAGGCGTATTTTGGACGCTCCAAGCCTAATCTTGACGTAAAGGTTATGCTCCGTGAAAAAGCAACCCAACAAAATTTAAAAAAGAAAAGAGAAAAGAGACAAAACAAACCAAATGAGAATAAATAAATAAATATTTAACTGCACAAAACACAATAAAAAAAAAACCAAAAAAAAAAAAAAAAAAAAAAAAAATAAATAAATAAAAAAATTAAAAAACAACAACAACAACAACAAAACAAGAAACACACACAAAAAATCAAGCAGAAATTAAACAAACAAACACACGAAGACAATGGAAGAAAAAACAATAAGAAATTAAATATATGAGAGATGTCTGTTGTTGCATTGTGATATATTCCAATATATTTTCCTCATTTATCATGTAGATTTATTATATTTCATCACTATGTATGTATATTAGTTTTTTAATGACAGAAACAAATTTAAACAAACGAAAAATAAAGCAATATATCACAAAACAGTCATATTAACTAAAATAAACAAATAAAAAAAATATGTCAATAAATACAAAAAAAATATTTAGTAAACAAACCAAAAAAAATACATTCAATTTTCGGTTTGAAAGGCAATGAAACAGAAATAAAATGAAAACCGGAAAAAAAAGTTTCACTTTTGCCTTTAATTCTCATTTTCACTGTTAGAATTCAATAAAAAAAAAAAACTCAAAGCACTTTGATTATTTGTCAATGCATTCACTCCATATTGTATGACACCTGTCGAAAAATTATTGAAGGTTGCCAATTAATCAGAGAGTTAAATGAGTAAATCTTTTGATTAAATCAACTTTCGATTGAGTTGATTACTGCTAATTAAGTTGTCCGTGGACTATAAAAGCGACGGCCTTTTTTGTGTTTGCATTAATTTACCTAAACTATCAAAATGAAGATGAATATAGTGTACCTCACAATATTATCTACAGTTTTTTTCTATTTTGGAGAAGTGGCGAATACGCAAGAATATTCTGAAGACAAGAACACATTGAACCATACAGAAAAAGGTAAAAGTTATTTCTTTTAGAATAACAAAATACTGAGAGTTACTGTTAATTTATTTTCCGCATATGCGCATTTCGACAATTTATGTCTCATCAGTGCAGATCAAAACCAAAATATTACGGAGTTCATTAACCGGAAACACGTTAAAACTGCTAGAGAACAAATAACCAAACTGAGGATCTAAATAGAAAAGCCAAAATTCAGCCAAGGACAGAGCTATGCATGAGGGAGATACTCCTTAGATTTAAACAAAATTTTTTTTTATAAAATTTAGATATTGCGAGTTTCAATACAATCCGTTTTCGGGTCAGCACCGAAGTACTGGCTACTGGATTTGTGAATATCCCCGGGGACTAACAGTCCACCAGCAGAGGCATCGGCCCAGGGGTAATAAATAACAAAATACCGAAGTTGCTATTATTAATTTAAATTCTGGGTTAATCCACGGTTTTTTGGTGCAAAGATTTTTTTTTTTTACAATTTTAACAAAATAGTTTAGCATAACATAACACAAAGAAGTAACTTAAAAAGAAAATAAAATAAAGATGCCTATCTATTTTTTATTTTGTGTCCTTTTTGTATCCTTTATCCAAACTCTGGACTTATCATATATAAATATTACAAACAAATGAAAGGGAACCAAACTGCAAATTGTGCAAGTTTTTGAACTTATTCCATTTGCTCCACAATGTTATGTTATTTATGCAGATGACCGAACGCGTTCATTTCGCGTCTTGGTCTTTGCATTTTCATGCACGTTCACAAAATGGCTGAATCCTTCCACCATATGAAGCTGGGGAAATGTCACTCACTATCTCTGATTGTCTCGACCCAACGATCACACCACAACAGACTGTTAAATACGACAAATCGTTCAGATGCAACAGAAATCTTGCACTGCCATCGTGCAAATGCATGATCACCACATACATGTTGTCTCCTTGACATTTACTCCATTTCCTTTCCTTTTCATAGTAATATTAAAACTAGAGACAATAAACCCTAATAAAGCATTGTGTCGCGGCGATGACCCTCATACCAGTCACTGCGTAATATCTCGGCAAGTTTAAAGTAAAATTTCGAGTCAATTTTATACATTAATGTCATTTATGAGAAAGTTTACGAAGTTTTTGATCTATTGTTATGTGGATAAATAATTAAATACCGAAGTTACTGTGAATTTAATTTCTGCATAAAGTGATTTATAAAACTAATGATTTTGAAATATGTAATAGGTAAATTTAGATGGTCGAGTCACTGGCTGTCTGCTCTGATGAGGAGATAGCGCCACAATTTAACCAACGTTTTATTTCGACTTACCAAGATATTTTTTTTTTAAGATATCAAGTTAACTGCGTTATTAGAGCACTTTTTTCCAACACTCATATATTTGTTCCGCAAACCGTTCACAGCAAGAGAGTAATTTTACGTCCACAAAAGAGAATGGTTGGTATACCTAATTATATACTGTTTTGTTTTGTAGTCTCACTAACGCTCGCTATTAATGAATCCCATTTTTCCTTAGGAAAACAAGTTGACGTCTTTATATTATAAAAATAATTTATACGTTTTTTTTTCATTTCAGGATTGCATAACAATATCAACTGTACGCTCAGTTTTGAAGATGAAAAGTCCGACAAAGAGAAGTTAAGTTCGAAAGTGAAAGTTGTGCAAATAATCACCAAATACTTGAACGGAACGGAGCAGATTCTTTCCGAAAACTTCAAGAAAAGTGAACTATTCAAACCGCTAGAATGGATGCGTGTGTCAGGAAAGTATGGCGAAGGAATACTTCAGCTAAAACCAAACTATGAAATTCTATCGTTGCAGTCTTTAACAATTCAGAAAGAGAAAATCGAGTTGAAACTTACAGAGTCACCAACGGGATGTTTGAGCCAATTAAGCGCAACCGAATATGAAGACAAAATGCGAAAATTTCTACTGAAGTATGCATCAGAGGAGAGATATGAAGAAATATGTAATATACACATCAGGGATAATTCTGGAGAGGCAGTGTTTGAATACGAATGTTGCTCCGCTGATACGGACAAAGGAGTAAAGTGTCACTGGGTTCACAAAAACGATTGGGTCAACTTGATTGATATTTTGACATATATTTGTATTATGTTGGCTATAATGTATTTTCCTACACTAATTCCGGCGTCGGTTTATTCAAAGAGTGGACCTCCTTCAGCTTTTGTACACATTCTTCAAAAGCCATTAACATATGAAAAAAAGAATAGATTTTCAAAGAACAAAGAGAAGAAATATTTTCAAAAACAGAAGAACGAACATACGGAGGGTGTTACTGAACATAAATTTGAAAAATTGCATCTGAAAATAGAAGGTGATCAGCTTGTGTCCGAAAATAGTTCTCCTATCAGCTTCACAAGGATGTTATATGAAGCTATTAAACCGAAAGATAACCACAACAAGCCAACAAAAGAGGGACAAAGCAACCAAAAAGACAAGCTTGACTTTTTGAAAGCCAATATTTTTGGACCCATTACATTCTGTGGAAAAAAACTGAAGTGGGGAACATGCGTATATTACTCTAGTTTACTGATATTGAGTGGAATAATCGCAAGTCCATGGATATTTCGAACTGTCGTATACTATTTATATGAAAGAGACATTCGGCTTCGAAGATACAATGCAGCAGAAGTACGTAATTTAAAGGAGCGTTTCGGAATTAACCTGACTTACTTTTTCGGTCCAGTTCATGTACTGTTTCTTTTGTGCTACGCTTTATTTTGTGTTGATTTACTATTGTTTAGTATACTGCGCAAGGAAGTTAAACATATGTTTGAGAAAACACTCGTACCATCTCTTGCAAACATGCACAATATATCAAAGAAGAATGTTTTACAGTGTGCGGCACATATTCTGTTGCTTCCGTTGACTAAATGTGGGATTTTCGGCGTCATTTTCTGGATACCATTATTGCCGATAGTTTTGATAATGGCAATTTTTCTCATATTTCCCGCACTGTCACTAGGATCAACTCTACTATGGAAATTTCTGAGGTACATTTTTCCTGAAATCAGCAACCAAACCGAAAAGCAACTAATCGAGGTACTCAAAATGAATAAAGTTCTTCATAAACACACAGCATCATCAAAACGAACAATTTCTAAGTCAAGAGAACTCGTTGCGAGGGACATGTCCTACAAAAACATTACACCATTAATGACTGAAGTGGTTCTCCGTACAACTACCGTACCTGTACCTGCTACTTCAAAATTAACATGGCGGGAAAGATTTCAAAGACAACCGAAACTTGTATGTGAACGTATGGTGCGGCTATTGCTTGTACTAACAGCCATTACAACAGCGATATCTTTTGTAATATTGATTGTAGAGTGTATCATTTTTCTCTTTGAAGTTGCCGTCTACACGTTGATTGGACTTGTGCTGAATTCTTCACACGCTGTGCAGTACTTGACAGCCGGTACTTTGATTTGGGTCTACTTTTACAACTGTTTTGATGGTATAAGTACCAAATACATGAACTTTAACAAAGCAATACACAGAATTTTGTTATCAGAAAATAAAGATCAAGTTCTTAAAGTGGCAAAACAATCAGCTGATAATCAAGAAAACACAGCTTTTAAAGTGCGTCACGCATGCGACACAGAACCGGAACTGGAATTGCATGCACGGACTCCAAAATGGTCGACAACAGGTGTAGTCTTGCTTATGGATAAATATGATCAACTCTACATCACAAAACGATTTTTCTTCAAAGCAAGCACACTTGATCATCCACATTGCCCAGGAGGATTATTTGAAAATTTCATGTCATCTCTAGGACAATTTATTTGCATATTAATATTTCTGTTATTTATAACTTTTGTAGTGCTTGCGTTCGGAGATACGTATGAAATTTCCATATCAAATCAACTCCTAGCCACAGTTGCTGGTGGTATTGTGCCGCTGCTAATTCAAAAATCAAAAGTGCTATTCTCCGAGCAGGAAGAACTAGATGGCGAACAGCCTCAAGAAAACACCAGTTTTATGTCGAAATTTCACAACTTGATCGAAAGAAGCAATGAACTTTGGAATATTGGAAATCAACAATTCATGGGCGGACTTCTGAATGATCATACCAGATCTTCCGAATGTGAATTTGATAAGACTTTCTCAGAAGATACACAGAACAACTGTAAAGAAAATACTGAAAATGGAACTATACTTTCTAATGACATTAAATACGTGACAAGTGCTGATGTTAAAATCCAGATAGATTTATAGATAAATGTATTCTGTTTTATGTTGCATTCTGTGTATTTGATGATTTATTTAAAAAAATTAAAACTGTTAGAAAAGAAAGATTGCAAATCTTTTTTGACAAGACATCAATCAGTCCAATTACCAAAAATATGTAGGTTTTCTCGGTAAAAATTAATAAAAAAACATGTGTAGATTATCTTCCTGTGCCATGTTAACTCTATATTGAAAAATTGTAGGTGGTTTAATTAGAATACCAGAGGACCCCTATTGATAGTGAATTAGAATTATCTCCCCTTTGACCATATATAGTTAACTTTGTACAGGGAGTTAATCCACCAATGTTTTTCATTCGTGTAATAGGATAGGAATAAAATTATTATCTTTCTTCGTCAAACACAATGTTAAACACCTGTGGAACACAATCAGAATTTTCTACTACACAATGACTGCCACACTGACTGTACCAATCAGCACGCTGTTACCTTGCATAGTCAGATTGTCTACACGATAATTTTCTAAACCATCAGTATATCCACTATCGAACACATAGAATAGCACAGCCAGATTGCTTACTGTAACAGTAAAACCTACTGGTTCCCTGTTAGCACTATAGGCCAAGTGCGAATCGACGAGATCATTATTATAGTCAAGCAATATATGTGATTGTTAAAAAAATCATTATTACTGTAATAAACATTATTGATTTTATTACAGTAATAATTTCTTTATGGGGATCGTATCTGTTGTTAAGACTTTAACAATGATCTCATAGATTCGCACTTGGTCGATAGCGGTTACACATATTAGGATTCTGTACAGTCGAAACATTGTATACCACAAAACCAGATTGTCTACAATCAAAACAGAATAAAAAGGATAACAGGAAACACCTACAATTACCGAAAAACACAGTCACTTGCCATAATGTATCAAGGAACTGCTTAAATAAATACCCCCCCTCCCCCCCAAAAAAACCAAACACAAAAACAAAAACAAAAACAAAAAAAAGACAAACGTAAACAACGATAGGATCTAGGGAATCAAACCCATTCTACACAGTAAGAGTTTCTGCAGTCAAATAAAATAAAGACTTAAGTCAAATAGGAATGATTACCTATATAACACATACCACAGTCAAATTTCTTTCAGCTAAATACAATGACTGCCACACAGTCAGATTTTGTAGTCAAATACAAAGAGACCTCTTTCTGAGTCTTATTGTGTACAGTCAACACGATGGTTAAAAAAAATCTGGAGATGATAAATCGAATGCTCTATTTACCACGGTCAGACTGTGTAAAGTCAAATATAACCATTAACTATTCGCCAATACTTGTGATTCATTCATCTTTTGTTCCTTGGTATTTCAGTCAAACGCGACAAACGAGATGACTTCCTTCACCACGCTGTGAGATAGTCAACAAACATCAAGATTTCCTTTATCACACAGTCAAATAAGCTACATACGACTGTAAGAGCACGTTGTCAGTTAATTTTACGTTTGTTGACGATCACGCATCCATCGGCGAAAAATTACATGGATGTACCGTTATTCAACATCTAGTAATGAATTCCACTCAAACTGGTACCATTTCCTTTATAACATAGTCAGATAGGCTACAATCAAACACGATGATTTCCATAATTGCACAGACAGACACTCTACAGTAAAAAACGGTGATTCCTTAACCACATAGTCAGATAATAAATAGTCAAACCCAATGATTCCTATACAACACAGTCAGATAATCAACAGTCATACACGAAGATTCCTATAACACATAGTCAGATATTCAACAGCCATGCACGATGATTCCTTTATCACATAATCAGATGATCAATAGTCAAACACGATGATTCCTATACCACACATTCAGATAATCAACAGTCAAACACTATGAATTCTTTACCATATAGTCAGCTGATCAACAGCCAAACACGATAATTCCTAAATAACACAGCCAGATAATCAAACACTATGATTCCTTTACCACATAGTAAGATAATCAATAATCAAACCAGTTGATTCCTAAACTAAACAGTCAGATAATCAACAGTCATTCACGAAGATTCCTATAACACACAGTCAGATAATCAACAGCCTTGAACCATGATTCCTTTATCACATAATCAGATGATCAACAGTCAAACACGATAATTACTATTCCACACAGTCAGATAATCAACAGTCAAACACAATGATTCCTTTACCACATAGTCAGATGATCAACAGACAAACACGATAACTCCTATATAACACAGTCAGATAATCAAGAGTCAAAACGATGATTCCTTGACCACATAGTCAGATCAACAAAAGTCAAACACGATAATAACTATAAAATACAGTCAGATAATCAACAGTCAAAACGATGATTCCTTTACCACACAGTCAGATAATCAAACAGTCAAAAACTATGATTTCTTCACCATTTAGTCAGATAATCAACAGTCAAATAAGATGATTCGTTTACCACATAGATAATCAACAAGCAATACTATGATTCCTATACCACATAGTCAGATGATTAACAGTCAAAGACTGAAGACGTTGACTCTTATACAATACAGTCAGATAATCAATAGTCAAAGACGCTGATTCCTTTACCACTTAGTCAGAAAATCAACAGTCAAAGACCCTGAGTCCTTTACCACACAATCAGATAATCTACAGTCAAGCACGATGATTCCTATACATCATAATCAGATAATCAGCAGTCAAACACAAGAATTCCTTTACAACTTAGTCAGATAATTAACAGTTAAACACGATGAATCCTTTACCACATAGTCAGATTATCAACAGTCAGACACGACACTTAATTTACCACAGTCAGATAATCAAAAGTCAAAACGATGATTTCTATACCATACAGTCAGATGATCAACAGTCAACATCGATGATTCCTTTATCAGAGTCAGATAAATCTACAGTCAAACATGATGGATCCCACACAACTATGTCAGAATTTTTAAAGTCATATACAATGGTCGTTTATGCCTTATAAAAGTGAAAAGATGGTTACAGCACAGCCAGAAGTATAAAGTAAATATGATGATACCATGTACCAATAAAACTCATAAAGGCAGTCTACAATATACTATACCACACACTTGGTTTAATCTCGTATCATAAATATAGAACTGTTAACGTATATTTCTGAAACAACTTGTGAAGATCCACAACCGGGTTAATTACCTTGTGACTATTTCAGAGTGCACATCTGGTCGTAAATTGTCCTTTCATGGCGTTGCCAAGAAAGTCTTGACCTGAACTTACAAGCGACATCAAACATTAATATTACGCCTACCGAACACACCATGCAGGAGCACTTCCGGTGTGCTTCTTATTCCAACAGAAGACGTAGATAAATACAACAAAATCTCGAAATTTCATGATGATTAGGATTCCCGAAATAAGAACAGTAAAAGAACAGTAAAATTCAATTGTTACACAAAATAATTCATCTCACCGACGCTCGCTCGTTAGAAAATCTTTACATTTTGTCATGCATATATCATATACATTAACACATTCTAGATCCCTAAGACACATCGTTCTCAACCAAAAAACCGGCGTCCGGAAATCTGTGATTTACACTTAATAAAATAAGTGCAGTTCGAGAAATTAAAGAATGTCACACAATATAAATTTATAAAATAGACATGTTTTAATAAATCAAAAACCCTTTTCTTTTTTCGAATAACTATGGTAAATTAGTATGTCCGGATTTTAGAATCGCCCTAAAACGGCTGACTACAATAAACACGATCTGTCTTAAAACGCAGTCTCTTATATGGTTTTAATAATATTTTACGATCTTTGACCAGTTTTACATGGAGTGACATTCCCTGATTTTCAAACTTTGTATTAATTAACTTCCTAGTAGAAAAACTCAATTTGACCATCGAGTTTTCAAGGCTTGTAAGATTCATTCATCACCACGCAGCAAATTTATTCTGCATGGAGCAGACGTAGCTTATATTTCCGGAGTACCCGATAATACCGCCAATTCTTTAATTTTTTTTCTTTTTGGGGGGGTATCACACTGCCTCTTTCTTCTGCGGCGTTTTTGTTCATTTCTGTTTCATTGTATTAAATTTATTTGTCTGGATATCTCTGATTGTATTTCCTTTATGTTGCCATGTTTTTGAATTTTTGTTTTCGATTTTTCCGCCTCCGCCTTATTGTCCCTGTACTATTTTTTATGTGTTTATAACGGACCAAACCTGAACATTTTTAACACTTAGGGCTTAAAATAAAAAGGGGGGTACATTTTGAATGAACAGACATTTTACATTGGCGGATCCCGAGGGGGGGATCCGGAGGTTGGAACCCCCTTTTTTCTGGACAATCATGTATTTTTAATGAATATTCTGATGTTTTTTTTTAAGAAATACCCCCAAAAAAATTCGTGCCTCGCTCCGCTCAGCGAAATTTCCTTTCATTTCTAATTGGAACCCACCTTTTCTAATTACCTGGATCCGCGCCTGATTTTACCGCAGGAAAAAAGTGGGGAATCCAGACCAGTTTTTTGGTTATTTTGTCAATTTTATCAATCTTCGTTAATGATCCACGAAATTGAAAAATAAGTTCAAAAATAGGGGGATCACAATCCCGGGAATCCCCCTGGATCCACCTATGCATTTCATAAGGAACGAGAAATCAGTATTTGACGGGCAAGTTGCATTTTATCAAATGCTACGAAACTGACAATATCAGAATTTGAATGAAGATAGTCTAAATGACGAAGGCGATCAACCCACGCAGAAATCTACATCTGTAATGAATCATCTTCCGGGTCCAGATTTGATTCGGAAGTAACAGAGATATGATTAGCTTTGATATATCTACATTCCATTCTACGTCTCGTTGTAATTCTACAAGTCTAGTTCATGACCTTTATATTTACATATTAATTAAATTTATTATGTAATGCCTTGATTGATGGTGTCATCGCCTGTACGTAAACCCAGTAAGTAAAACAAATCCCGCATTAAATTTTCATTTATTTGCTCCTATCTGAGCTTTCTTTTCTTAATTTTCTTTAAAATTGAACATCAATTTGATTTATCGTTTGAAGGCCATGGTCTGAAAAGAATCTTGTAGCAGACTATTTTTTTTATCAACTATGCATGTTACACGTATTGTTGGACGTATAAATTTCTGTTTTGGTTGCACATTGATTCTCCAAAACCTGAACCGTTTATCAAAAGGACACAGCGAGTTTTAATAACCAAGAATATAAAAGTCTAGAAGCAAATCGCAACAAAAGACACAACTGCCTCCCCATTGGATCAAATGCGTGATTAGCTGATAAAATCTGAACTCTTTCGCTTCAAAAATATGGAGACATAGATAAATAATTCTACTTATGTTCAGACATGACCTTGAACTTTTTTTCTATTTTTGCTTGTACAAGTGACCTTGACCTTTTACCAATTGACCCCACAAATTAATAGATTTTTTTTCGAGCTCTGGGGCTTTTCTCTATGAAATAACTTTAATACTTTAATACTTTAATAAAGAAATGCACAATTTACGCCCAATTAAGGGCCAAAGGCATATAACAAATAAAAGTGACAATATACATTTTAAACAAACATGCATATAAAGCAAATGAAATTAAATGCCCCCTGTCCTCAGTTCTAGCGACTGCTTTAAAAAGGAACCAAGCAATTTCACTTGTTGATTAGTAACCGGATTTAGGACAATATTAAGTATTTTGTTTTTCTCTAAGTTTTTGTCTATATTGAATTTTTGTAAGAAAGTTTCTCTTAAATCTTTATTTAAATTACAATGAAAAAAGAAATGGTTTTCATCTTCTAGTACTTTGCATGTGTTACAGAGTCTATTTTCTCGAAATAACAAAATATCGAAGTAACTGTAAATTTTATTTCTGCATATGGCCATTTCGACAACCTATGCCTCATTAGTGCAGATAAAATCTAAGCAATTTGAAGACCATAAACTCGAAGAAAGTGTCATTTAAATCCATAAAGTTTTAACCGAAAAACACAAAATTTACCGCAGTATTAGACTTCAGTTGTGGTGTGATTAATGCAACGCATGCGTTAAAACATATCCATGGTTCTGAATTTGATTTTTCTTCCGTACTGCGACAGTGTTCTACCAGCAGACTAGGCTCCTTGAGCTAGCCGGCAGTTTAGCGGCGAGCACCCCTTGACCTATCTTTCTAAATTATGTATTGTTTCTTTTTCTTTCTCTTCAAGATTGTGGTCATGGACTGTATATGTTTATTATACTATAGGGAAACGGGACAGATAAAGGGGAGGTATGGATACCCATAAACCGGTTTAACCCTACCGCTGGCTTTTGCTAGTGCCGGTACCAAGTCCGGCTGTCCCGAGTTCCTATCATTGTCTACGTTTGTCTTTTGTCTTATTCGTGTTCTTCATGTGTAGTTCCCTTGCAAATTGTTGTATGTAATTATAATTTTCGGCCATTGTAGGTGTTTCCTGTTATCCATTTTTTACATTTACACTTCAGACTAACGCTTCTTTGTTGGGTTGTTTCAGTTTTCGGTTTTTGACTGGCTTTTCGTATCTGTTTTGGTCTTGTTTCCGTAACATGTGCCTATGACTGACTGTTGGAATATATCCTGTCTTTGTTTTTATCTTTTGTAGGAATTAAGAATACTTTGCATGATTGCATAGTCGTTACAGATTAATGTTATCTCCCCTTGTTTAGTTTTGTCGAATCCTTTGTGTTTATTCTGGTTGGAGTTAAGTACAAATAAATCAATGAGGGTAGGAATGGGTGTATCCTTATGACGGTTAATTATATAATAGTTACTTATATAGAGAGAATTATCACAAGATATAGACTGCCCAAGGGATAGCGATATGGACTGACACCTTGATAATGCCCGAGCCGTAGGCGAGGGTATTATCGAGATGTCAGTCTATATTGCTATTCCAAGGGCAGTCTATAGCGCTCTCTATATAAGTAACTATTGTGTTTATTTTATTGAAGAACATTTACATTTTATTTTTCATCAGTTGAAACCATGTCCTGTTTAAAGTCACTCACATAAAATATACGATATTTTTTTCCCATCTTTCTTTTTACAATGAAAAAGTCAAACAATCCATCTTTAAATTAAACAAAACAATTTGTTCTTTTTACTAGTTCATTTGAAATTTTTGCAGATCTGTCATTTCTATTTCATATCACATTTTATTTTGTTAACATTAGCTTATCAAAAAA
>MJUU01026460.1:99727-121805 GCA_002080025.1 Modiolus philippinarum
CACAATAAAAATCTAAAAGACAAACATAAACAACGATAGGAACTCGGGACAGCCGGACTTGGTACCGGCACTAGCAAAAGCCAGCGGTAGGGTTAAACCGGTTTATGGGTACCCAAACCTCCCCTTTCTCTGTCCCGTTTCCCTATCGTAGAATAAACATACGAATAAAACCCATACAGGTAGACTACTAACTCCATGACCACAATCTAGAAAAGAAAAATGAGGGGACAAAACGTAATTTTGAAAGATGGGTCAAAGAGTGCTCGCCGCTAAACTGCCGGCTAGCTCAAGGAGCCTAGTCCGCTGGTAAAACACTGTCGCACTACGGAAGGAAAGCATATAAATAAACCACTTTCTGTAATATTTACCCTACAAAAATATATGGATATTGGGAACTCCTCCACACATTTATAGACAATGTTTTTATTAAAGGAAAATAATCAAAAGCAGAAAAGCGACAAGCTCTTTTTGAGAAGCTTAATACTTGCAAGACTATAAAACTTCCATACCAACTTTCAATTGCTACTAGAATGAAATAGTAATATATGTCGATGTATGGAAATTATCCAAATTTGTATCGGAAGCAGACAATATAATGTTTTAAATTGTAGCCTATTTGACTCCTTGGAGTTCTAAATTGCATAAGAATTACATAACATTTATAACATGCAAATTGGATTACACACGAGATTTCTCGGGCAGATATTTTATTTACTGCTTGTCGTAGGACAACTGTGCAAAGTTTTGAATAAATAAAGTTGATATAAACATTAGTTATGGATATAAATGAAGGTTCATGTCTGCGTCTTTTCCTAGAACCTAACCAAATCTGCCTGATTTAATAGATAGAAGTTGAAAAAATGAGGTAATGTTTATTTTAATAACACAGACAACAATACTGTGTAGTTGTAAATTACAGTAATAACACATTTACCGAACAGATTTGTCAGGAAACACCTACAATGGCTGAAAATTATAATTACATGCCACAATCTGCTAGAGAACTACACAGGAAAAACACACATACATAAACAACGATAGGAACTCGGGACAGCCGGACTTGGTACCGGCACTAGTAAAAGCCAGCGGTAGGGTTAAACCGGTTTATGGGTACCCAAACCTCCCCTTTATCTGTCCCGTTTCCCTATAGTATAGTAAACATACGAATAAAACCCAATACAGGTAGACTACTAACTCTATGACCACAACCTTGACCACAACCTTGAAAGAAGAGAATATGACAATACGTTATTTTGAAAGATGGGTCAAGTCGTGCTGCCGCTAATCTGCCGGCTAGCTAAAAGAGCCTCTAGTAGTCTGCTGGTAGAACACTGTCGCACTACGGAAGAAAAATCAAACTGAAGACTTCCCGCAGGATTTAGTCAAGAATCATCATAAATTTCAGTAGACAAAAGCCAAAAAGACAAAGCAGTTGGAATTTAATGGAAAAGTGTAGACCGCAATGGTCCTGACTTCGCACATGCATTTCAACAGAAATGGGGAGTTAAACTGGTTTTGTGGCGCGCCAATCCCCCTTTTCATTCATTCCAGTATTAAGTAAAAAAAATGAAAGAACGTTGAATTACAGTTCGGACCGAAACTTTCAATTTTTTCCCTCAAGGGACTGATATATATTAAAAAACTTTTTTAATGATCGTATGAGACAGACATTTTTAAATTTTGATGAATAAAGGACCGACCATTTAACCTGAATGTGGGGGGGGGGGCTATGTTTTTTTTTTAAATATTCTGAAGCTGATTTTAGGTGAAAAAAATATTTTAGCTGCAAAAATGGTGAAAAAATATTCTAAAGGGGACTTTCTGCCCCAAAAAATAATGCTTATTTAAAAAAAAAAATCTGTTAAAAAAAATTTCGTGCGAAGCTCGAAAAAAATTTCTGTCCAGAAAAAAACCCATAACCCCCTTCAAGTTAAATGGTCGGTCTCAAGATGGTCACAAAGATAAGTAAGTCTAATGAGAAAGTCTGGGATGATTATTTCTTTCATTTGTCTACGACTTTTCAATAGCAATTTCCATTGAGGTGCTACCGGACACTACTGCATTGGAATGGGAGGTTTGTCATGCCATAAAACCCGTTTAACCCACCATTTCTTTTGAAATACCTGTACCAAGTCAGGACCGTTGTGGTTGACAGTTGTTTGGTGGTGCTTTTGTTATCTGTGTTGTTCCTTGTATATCACAATGTTATTTTAGTTATGTCTTTGTGGGAGATATTTGAGATTCAGATTTTCGTGATGTTTGAGATTTAGATTTTCGTGATGTTTGAGATTCAGATTTTCGTGATCTTTGAGATTCAGATTTTCGTGATCTCTGAGATTCAGATTTTCCGTCTTGATATCTATGTACAAAGAGATGAATACATGTTTTTCAATCTCTCACCATGGTCTTGTTTGAGGGTAAGAGAATAATTAATTATTAGTATTTTTGTTCGCGAGACAAGGATTATCAGGTCCATATCAGATGAGCCCGTAGGGCGAATCTGATATGGACCTTATAATCCTTGTCGAGCGAACAAAAATACTAATAATTTTTTTATCGGTAATTCCACAATGGAATACAAACTAAATTACTCGTTTGTTAAGTTATTTTTCTTTTTTACGTTTTGTCTTGCAAAAACTTTCGTTTAATAGTGGAAAACTATGCACTATTTTTTTGTCGAATTTTTATGCATGACGCGGTCACTAACGTGACGTCGTCAATTACGTGACGTCACTCCATTCATTCAAATGCATCATGACGGTTACGCTAGGGAACGAAGGAAGGGACGTCTATTGGAAGTAATGAAAATGTCACATTGAAACAAAATTCAGGATCATATTATATTGTGATAAGGTAGGTTGAAACTGTGATAAATGTTTTGATGTTTTGGGGATAATCAAAAGGAAATTGTTCATATCTCAATGTCCTCAATGGAACTGTCAAGGTGTCATGGCGTCAATTTAGTTGTCATAATGTTACTCTTGTTCTGAAGAGATCCCCCCACTCCCTGTCACATTTTCTTATTTTTACCCCATCAACCGCCAGTAGTGCTCTGTCCCTGTGCCCTATTTCCCTTTTGAGATCCCGTCCAGAATTGAAGTTTGCTCCACCCCCCTTCTGACGTTCTGTCTTAGTTCTCCGTCGCCTAGTTTTTCTCCTGTCTTTACCAAATTTCAATAAGCCCCACCGCCTCGTTTCAATGATTTACTAGTAATATGGTACCAATTCGCCAATCCGAGATTTTGTTGAAGTATTTACAGTGCCATGGTGCCAGAGGTTATGTTTTGTTGTTGTGGGGAGGGGGGTGGGGTGGTAAGGGACTGCCATTATTTAGGAAAATCGTTTTTATTCCAGGAAGAACTTTTTCAGATGCTCTCCGGATACTGTGTATGCGTTGCATTTTAATTGTACTTGTAACACTGCTTAGTATCTGGGTAGATCTGATTTAGCACAACATTTGATCTCATCATATTATGTTTATTTTTTGTTGTTGATTGTTGCCTGTTGGTGTTTGTTTATCAAGATTATTTCTCTATTTTTTTCCCTTTTTTGCATGAAAATTTGTTTTTATGTTAAAGATCATTGACATTTATTTACATGTACTATGCAAAAAGATGTAGCCTAGTTAATTTTTTTGTTGCACGTTTATGTTATGCTTTTTCCACATCATTCGCGTGCTTTTTTGCTCTTTGACCACTGAAGCGCGATTGGCCAAAAAATAAAAATATATCCTTCCGCAACATGTTCGCGCATGCCAAATGACCAACAGCTGATAATTTCTAGTATCACTTGTTGCTGGTCGTCTTGCCTTTGATACAAGCTTTAAGATGTAGTAGAGATCAAAGGACACTCTCCCAAATTACCGATAAGTAACATGTAACATTGATTTTTATTGGTTTTGTCTTAGGGTTAGAAAATGACATTTATCAAACATTAGTTTTACTTAATACTTGGATAAACATTTCACTGATTAGTCAAGAATCATCATAAATTTCAGTAGTCAAAAGCCAAAGTCCAAAGTCCAAAAGCCAAAGCAGTTGGAAATTCACTGGAAAATTGTAGACCGCAATGGTCCTGACGTTGCACAGGCATTTCAAAAGAATTAATGTTGAGTTGATTTCGGACACTGCCGCAATAGACAGGGAGGTTTGGCATGCCATAAAACTGGTTTAACCCACCATTTCTTTGGAAATGCCTGTACAAGGTCAGGAACATTGCGTTCGACTATTTTATAGACTTCAGCTCTTGACAACTCTGTTCGGTAATGTTGTTATCATTCCCATTTATATTGTTGACGGAGAACTATACAGCACATGTAATGCTGAAGTGTACTGAGCCATGCGCGGTCAGTCGCTGTAAAAAATGAATAAAAAAAAATGCTTATTACACTCGGAGAACATCGAAATACTACCAGCAAAATGAACATTCCGTGCTAGAACAGTCTGAAGACTGCATATTCCAATCAGCTTGAGCGATTGGCTCTGTTCTAACTCATCTGATTTTATAACAAGATTAATATAGCAAGGATAACAGTTAACACTAACAATGGCCAAAAATTACAATCACATGCCACAATCCACCAAGGAACAAGGACAAGGACCGCACAAGGACAAAAGACAAACGTAGACAACGATAGGAACTCGGGACAGCCAGACTTGGTACCGGCACTAGCAAGAGCCAGCGGTAGTGTTGAATTGGTTTATGGGCACCCAAACCTCCCCTTTCTCTATCCCGTTTCCCTATAGTATAATAAACATACACATAAAACCCAATACATGCAGACTACTGACTCCAAGACCCAAATCTTTAGAAAGAAAGAATAAGACAAAGCGTAATTTAGAATGATGGGTCAGGGAGTGCCCGACTTTAATAATAATCTTTATTTGCAGACAAAAGACTCGTTAGAGTCACAGCAATACAGTCAAACACAAAAGAACACAATACAGATTTCAAACATTTCAAACTTTCAAATTTTTTTTTATATTAAAAGACCCTCTCCCCTCAGTTCTAATGGCCTCTTTATGAAAGAAGCAACTGCTTTAATATTAGAAGGTGTTGACGGATTCAGAATTGTTTTTAAATTTATTATGTCTGATTCAGTTTTTTGGTCAAAATCTAAATTAAATTCTAGTTCGTTACGTAGATGATTATTCATACGACAATGTAGAAAAACATGATATTCATTTAATCAGATTTGTACGAAACACTCTGGGTTAACACGATTATAAAGAAATTGTTAAAAAAATATTAGAGAGTGGTGAAATATACTCACTGATATATAATTGATAATTTTGACTTTTTTGTTATTTTTCAAAATGTCAATGTTCCAATTAACGAAAGAACGATAAAAGTGAAATGTTTGTAATGAGCCTTGTGGTAATATAATATTCAATTTTATTACAACATAATAACTTTTTATTATTTAATATGATGATAGTATAGTATACGGTGACAAAAAACAAGATCAAAACGTAGTAAAATGTTAAAAATTTATTTACACATTTTATTCATAGGTTGTGTTGTTTTGTGATTTGATAGTCGATGTTATTATTGAACTTTTGTATATGTATCGACTTTAAATAAAACTTTGAATTTGATTTCACTTTTTAGGTCGCCTGAGCCAAAGGGTCAGTGTGAGCTATTGCCATCACTTGGCGTCCGTCGTCATTCCGTTTATTTTTCAAATTTTCATCTTCTCATCTGAAACCACTGAAGCAAATTCAACCATACTGTACAGGAATGGTTTATGGAAGGTCATTTAAAAAGACTGCTCATTTAGTTCTAATCCGACAAAAACATGCACGGAACTTAGGTTTAACATTGAACTCTGTCGAAAAAATCACATCTGAAACCACTGAGAAACAAATTCTGCCAAACTTTAAAGGAATGATTAAACAAGATTGATCAAACAAAAAGCATGACCGCTTGCGCTTAACATAGATTAAAATTGGATCATATGGGAAATGAACTCAAATGAATTAGAATGATGAATGGGAGGTACTGTACACAGGCGGGGAGGTGCTTTGCATAAATTGTTTCCCTGGTAAATCTGTTTACCGTAGCCTCTTCAAATTAACAAGATGCGCGAGGACATAGCAATGCAAATAAAAAGATCAAATGTGCATCATTTAAATTCGGAATACATAATTGTAGTTGTTTTGTTTCAAAAATATTGTTTTGAACTCTTTCTGTGTGTTGCCAAAATCACACGAAAATGAAGAAAAATTATAGACACTCTCAAAAGGGTATGGGAAACAAAATTTGGTAGTATTATTGAATACGAGTACAATTATGCATCGTATAAACTATGTGAAATTGATTTCTGAATATGGCCTGTTTCAGGATCCACTTTTTCAAGTTTCTAGGTAGATAGAAAATGACCTTTCCATTGTAGTTTTTGGCTCCCGGATGATTGGTACTTATTGTGAAATAAACTTATGGGACAACTAAAGGAGTTTATTTTTCTTGTAGTATTTTCGTTTGTTTGATTTCATGATTTTATTTGGATTGTACTTAATATAGGGCTGGTTTTGTTTTGGGGTGATATGTTGAGGTTTTTTATTTTTTAGATGAAATTGATTCCTTGAAGGAACCTTAGAAAGAATGCACAGGCAATAACAATTTGATCGTTTGGAATTATTATTCTGTAGATACCCTTCAAAGGGCGGACATGAAAATTGACACATGTATTGAAAGGGTTATTGGCGATCCGCATGCAAAGAAGTATGGCCATTTTTATTTCTATTAAGTACACATACCAGAGGCCATCCTAATCGATTTTCGTCAACATTTGAGCATATTCTGAAAACGGCCCAACAAATGTTTTCCTGTGTTGGACCGTTTTCAGAATATGCTCAAATGTTGACGAAAATCGATTAGGATGGCCTCTGGTATGTGTACTTAATAGAAATAAAAATGATATGTGCCACCCTTGTATGTTTTCTGACTTATAAGCAGCGGAACATGGCTGTAAATAGCCTTTTGTGTCAATTTTAGCTATTTTACAGTGTGTGAGAAGATGGTACTACTCAAAGGGCACCGAGAACCAAAACCAATTTTTTGCTGTACACCTACAAACATTTGCCCTTCCAAATGGCAAAAAATTTATTTTGATTCTGGAGGTCCTATGCAACGAATTTCAACAAAAACATGCAAAAATTGTCAAAATCTGTCAAAAATGCATACAAGTGGCAAGTTCAGTGGCTGCAACTTCTATCTAAATGTACAAAAATGCATTTGATTTTTTTTGTTCTGATATAGTGTTTATAACAGATGATCTCTTAAAGCAGTTTTCGAGAAGATTTGATGCATTCGCAAAATTAGTATGCTAAAGGAAATAAAATCACGGGTAAATGGCCCGAAATCAAAAGATGGCCTTTTGGGGATCAACTTTGAAAGACAGACAATACATCGATCTTTTATACCGATTTGTGCACTATATTTGCATCTATACGTTCATCTGCAACATCTACATTGTTTTCATATAAATTCAAAATGAAGGAATGCATTTTTTTCGATGGAAATAACTTTTATATGTTTGCAACTATGGACTAAAGGATCCAAAAATAACATTTCTAACCCATTTGAACGAGAGCTCGATTTCTATTGTTCTTTTTCAACCACTTAGCCGTCGGTACAAAGATTCCAAATTTTTTGGTCGGATATGACCAAAAAATTGCAATTTGTAATTTGTTCGGATATGACAAAAACATTGCAATTTGTTATTTTTTCTGTATCAGCTTTCACATATATGTCGGTTCATGGATTTCCAAATGTTTTGATTGGATATGCACTGAAAGGACATAAGTTGTCGAAATGCACATATGCAGAAACTAAATTCACAGTAACTTCGGTATTTTGTTATTTATTACCACTGGGCCGATGCCATTGGTGGTGGACTGTTAGTCCCTGAGGGTATTCACCAACCCAGTAGCCAGAATTTCGGTGCTGGCCCGAAAACCTATTTTATCTGAAAACTTGTTATATCTAAATTTTAGAAAAAAATGTTAAAACCTAAGGAGTATCACCCTACTGCATAGTAGCCCTGTCCTTAGCTGATTTTTTGCTTTCCTTTTTAGTCCCTATTTGTAATTTGTCACCTATGAGCTTTTACGCACATTTCGGTTCATGGATTTCCAAATGTTTGTTGATCTGCAATGAAGAGACATATGTTGTCGAAATGCGCATATGCAGAAAGTAAATTCAGTAACTTCGGTATTTTGTTATTTGGCACCAGCATGGAACATAGTACTGTCAGGGAAAATCACATTTTGATGATCATCCATGAAACCATTGAAGCCAATTCAACCAAAATTTAGCTAAACATTAGAACCTAAGTGAAAAAACGGCATAGACATGGCTTATGTAAGAAGCATTTTGTTAGGTGGGCGATTCAGACCCAGTCCCTACGCCTCAAGTTTAAATACAGAATTAGAATAATTTTGTGATGTTGCTTTTCAGAAAACACACTAGTAACAGAATTTTTACAACTGTGAATTATCGAATATAGATTGGAATTGAATTAATTAATTAATTAAATAAATAAGAAAGGGGAGGTTTGGGTACCCATAAAACGGTTTAGCCCTACCGCTAGCTTTTGCCAGTGCCGGTACATAAGTCCGGCTATCCCGAGTTCCTATCGTTGTTTACGTATGTCGTTTGTCATTTTATTGTTTTTCGTCTGCAGTTCCCTGGTGGACTGTGGCATGCTATTGTAATTTTCGGCCATTGCAAGTGTTTCCTGTTATCTTTTCTTCATTAATTATTTGTAATTCTAATATGGGAACAATGGAAACCATGACAACTAGCCATATGAAAATCTCCAATAACATTATGAGCGACTTCACAACAATCTTTACGCTGAAATTGACGACGTCACAATACGTTTTGTGCACAAAAACGTCAGTAAATCTGAAGTAACGGCTGTCGTTACCGTGTACACTATAGGTCCGCTCAGATCATGAAATGTCATATTAGAATCGAAATAATTCATGTTCGCCGGTAGTTTGTAGTCGATTTACATATGGGTGTCCATTATTTTCGTTTATTTTACCCCTCGCTCCGCTACGCTACGCTCAGGGTAAAATATTAACGAAAATAATGGCCACCCATATGTAAATCTCCAACAAACCACCGGCGCCCATGAATTATTTCTTAAATACTAAACGATCAATAAGTTATTAAAGAATGAAAAAGTGACATGCAATCGTTTAATATAACCATTTGCGTTTTTGTCACATGTACATTCACTCCATATCCTTTCATTTTTCCTATTAAACTGACTTATCTTTTATAGACGGAGTGTATTCAATATTACTATGAAACAACGACAGAAGATTACAGAAGGAATTAAGGAGTGGTATTTATAGAAACCGGAGTCCAAAGACATGGCCAAAACGAAAACACAGAAAACAATGATGTTAGACACAGAAAACAATGATGTTAGACACAGAAGAATAATGACATTAGACAGCTACAAATAGAAATAAAAACAATATTCTTAGCCAAGACACTCTCAGTGTGACCTCCCAAGACACTGAGAGTGACATCAGGTGCTCGAAAAGGGTAATCAGGCCCTACTCTGTTCTCAGCGCCCGTCACTCTGTAAGTGAGTCAATCCAGGAAAAAAGTCAAAATCGGTGTAGTCAAATCCGGGAAGACATGAATCTAGCTAAATGACATTCGAAAAACATAAATAAATCATTTTTTTGTCAATATAGAATAAGAATTTGCCTTTACTTCCAATTCATTTCTCACTCGAGCTGATACCAAATCCTTTTGTAATGCCAAAACATAAACAAGTAACAAAATACCGAAGTCACTGTTAATTGAGTTTCTGCATATTATGCGTATTTCGACAACTTATGTCTCATCAGTGCAGATCAAATCTTATAATTTGAAAATCCATTCAACGAGGTTTGACTGTATTTCATTCATGATCGTTCACTATATTGGCTCATTGCTTCATAATATTTATTTCTTAGAAAAATGGGATTATAAAAAAGGTACATTTATAACAACCGTTGGACACATTTAATCTCTGTCTAAAACAACTCCGAATCCACTGTGCTGAAAGTGACACAATTGACCATGATATCGTTTTTCAAATTTAAAAAAAAAAAATTAAAAGAAAAGGTGTATTTGCATCTTGTGCAGCTTTGTCCTGATTTTGGTTTTTCTGTTTAGATCGTTCCTGATCAGCTTTTACTTATATTTAAGTTGATCTGCACTGAAGAGACTAGCAATGAGGTGCTAGGGGCCGTCTTGAACTTACTATAAAGTGTGAGCATGACTCATTGTTGAAAGGGGGTCTCAATGGGGGTCCCTTTCCCGAAACCCCGTTAATTTTTTCTCCTCTTTCCCGTTTCACGACGGGAAAAATATTTTACATAGACTCTTAAAGAGGTAGCTTTTTCCCGTTTCACAGACTCAATTTTCAGCAATTCCCGCTTCACGCTGGACATCCTTTCCCGTTTTCACGTAAACTTTTTTGTCATGATCCCGTTTCACGCTTGCTCAAAAAGACCAATCCCGCTTCCCGCTAATACCCCATCGAGACCCAATTGAAAGCTCATAGAGAGTTCAAGACGAAGAACAACAATAAAAGTGTTATTCCATTGATTGGTTTTGCCATGTATTTGTACAAACTTTGTTTCATATGCATTTACTCCATATCTCTTCATTGCTTGTTAAAATTGTCTAAATAGCCATGTACACAATCTAAATAAGCAGTACTTCGGTATTTTGTCAGTTATTGCCTACTCCGTCATAGAAATATAGAGATATTCCTATTCATTTTTTTTATCTCAATAGTTCAGATATCAAAATACCGAAGTTACTGCCAATTTATTTTCTGCATATGCGCATTTCGACAACTTATGTCTCATCAGTGCAGATAAAACCAAAACATTTGGAAGTCCATCAACCAAAACGTGTAAAATCTGATGGAGAACAAATAACCAAAAGGGTCTAAATAGGAAAGCCAAAATTCAGCTAAGGACAGAGCTATGCATGAGGGAGATTCTCCTTAGTTTCGCTTATGCAAATTGTAAATTTAATATTATTGCTTTCTTTTTATATATAAATTAAGTATCATCCACGTCGTGCAAAGATCCGCCTAAGCTGTTTTTGCAGCTGCTTCTACGCCCTTTACTGCTCTCTATCAACTCTTAAGGGACCGACCATTTAACCTGAAAAGGGGGGGGGGTTATGTTTTTTTTCTGGACAGAAAATTTTTTTCACGTGTATCAACAAAATATTTTTTTTTTCAAAATTAACATTATTTTTTTGGGCAGAAAGCCTCCTTCAGAATTTTTTTCCCATCATTTTGGCAGCCAAAATATTTTTTTTCACATAAAATCAGCTCCAAAATATTTTTTTAGAAAAAAAACCGTAGCCCCCCCTTTCAAGTTAAATGGTCGGTCCCTAAATATGTTTTTTTTTCGGTCTCTTCATTAACTCTGAAATGACATAATCTGTCAAATCGTCATCTGCAAGATTTTGGTATCTTTAGTTGAATCATACAATGCGTTCGTTTAACAGGTCAGAGAGTTATCGTTATAATTTTCTATATATTGTAATATTACATGTTGTATATATCATGTATATGTTTGTTTTTGTATTGCTTTAACCCTTAAAGGTATAAGAATGCAATAAAGTTAATTGAATTTAACTTAATTCTACAATTTTTCTAGCTTAAATTAATATATTTTGTTCCCTCAGTATTTAACTTCTGTGTTTTTTAGATAATGTTTTTACACTAAATCTTAAAATAGTACAAAGGAAATGCCATATGATTATTCAATATTACTCTGTAATTATATCGATAAGTCCGCAGCCAATACGACCTCCACATCTCCTGTAATTATTCGGGCTCAAAGCTTCATATGTTTTCTGGTGTTCTATGTAGTGATGGCCTTGCTGTCTAAGGTTCCTAGCAAATATAAAAACAATGCTACGATAATATCTGAGTAGGATAATTCTGGCTTGTCCCACTTTAACGTCTATCAATTGAACAAATGAAAACATATGACATATATGATACGATTATGTTATTGAAAATAAAAATTTTCGCTGCGAAGCGGCGAAAAATAAATATTCTGGCCCGCAAAATATTGAAAATAAATAATCTGGCTCGACCGAATTTGCCAGGCCCGTCCCTCAGAATCAAATGGTCGTCCCCTTACAACTACTGTCATCCATTGCCCAACAAAATCACCAGTGTCCTAAGCTAAAGGATAGATATAACATATAGACAAATACATGGCGCTCATCAAGTAATATATTGTGAGATATCGGCACAGTCGGTCAGAATACGGGACTTTTGAGACGTGTTCACCCCGGAAACATTTTTGTGTATTATTTGAAAAAAAAATCAATACATTAATACAAATCATAAGTACCTTTCAATTTCATAAATAGTTTGTTTTTAGGTGGGACATATATTTATTTCAATGGGTCAGGAATCCACTCATCCTTCTTACTGGTATATTGGGAGATGGTTTCCGCCTTCAATTACACGAGAGTTCCTATCTCGAAAGTCCCGTATTACATAAATACCGTCTTTATTTGCATGAGTAAACTATAATGGGTTAAAGCAAAACATCAAATAATCAATGACATACAATAATTCACAAAATTTTTACAGCAAAAAATAATGAAATAACAAAATTTGAAAGTATGATAGTGTATCCGCATGAGATATTCTCTCAAGAACACTATAACTGAAATATAACGAGAGCATACATCAAAAGGCGATTCATCAACCCTCTAAAATAGTATTCACCTCGACTTTGGCTCGGTGAATATAAGTCCTTCAGGTTGATAAATCCAAGCAGGAACCTAAATCAAAATCTATTGTTTTCATTGACTTTCGAGATAGGAACTCTCGTGTAATTGAAGGCAGAAACGATCTCCTTAAATACCAGTAAGAATTCTTAAGGATAACTGGATTCCTGGTTTATTGAAATAAATAAAACAAACTATTTATGAAATTCAAGTGTACGAATAATTGTCCTACATGAAAATTATTTAACTAAATTTTAACTGACGAAAAACAATTAACCTGAATCGCTACAAACTGATTAAATATAAATCACCCTTGGCTCAACAGTGTTCATAAATAGTGATTCCCTCTCAAGGTATTGATTTATTTTTTTTTCCGTATAATAATAGATTTGTTTCCGGAGTGAATACGACTCAAAAATCCCGTATTGTTTTATATCTTAGAAATGAAATATAGTTGCCTTACCTTGAAAACAACTGAAATGCTGGACCGTCAGATATCAGACAAAAAATTATAACACATACATGTGCATGAAATTTCTGATTCATCCCGTCAAGGTCTAATAAATTATATAAATTGATATTAAGCTTCCTTTGTGTTTTTCTAAGAATATAAATTCAAAAATTACTGAATTCTAGAAATTCTTGTCCAAATCTCTTCTTTTGATTTACAATCCAAATTTATAAAATAATTGGTCACTGTTGCAAAGTTAGTCAGAAACCAGTTCCGGTATGAAGCTAATGCTGTTATTTTCTTAAAAATCAATTTGAAGTATATATTATGTCATCAAATTAGTTTACGTCACAAAATTTATATATATTTAGATATGCATGTAAACATCAATATCACGAATACCACAGGAATAATTTAGAACATACTAGCACTTGTCGCCAAATATTTTCACAAGATAAGAAAAACATTCACTGAAATCGCAAGGTAGTATGTTTCCAAAGGTTCTATGTCGCTTTATCACAGAACTTGTATTGAATGTTTTATATTAAGCAGATTTCATTTGGGAATAGTATTAATTGATAATTTAAAAATTATGTTATTGTGGAATATTATATTTATAGTAGGAAGTGTTAGATATCACTGGCGTGCCTACAGTTTCTCTTAAAATGTGACAAAACACTTAATGTTGTAACAATGAATTTGTAAGTTAGATTCCCTTTTGTCTACTTATCCATGTACGGATACGGATTAAAAGCAATTATTTAAACTACGTTTATGAATACTTTTATGTGCTTTGTAGAATATAAGTGTAGCAAGCTTTCCTCTATTCCCAGAAATCTGAAATATTATCCCCATATAAAAGTGAAATTAAAAGCGTTTTAGAGTCTAGAAGTCGACCATTACTTGTTTTAATGGCTATCACTCCCATATTTTCGTATATTCAAGATAATTTTGAATAATAATAATAAAATAAATTCAATTTCGAGTGACGTAAAAAGTGGCCTTTAACTTTATCATAGACTATTATACTGAAATGAGTCATAAAAATTATAACGCTTATTACTATAATTTTATAATAGACAAATTTGATAGCTCTCATAAATGAAACGAATGTTACCAGGAAAAAATATAACTACATGTATATATGCAGTTAAAATCATTGAGTTAAATTCCAAGAATGAATGCTGGAAACAAAAGGCGACCAAGTAAGGTCCTTGTCAAAGGCAATGAAGAGTCAAAATGACCTCTTGTCACGCGGAGTAAAACAAAAATAGGTAAAGTTGATTGGAAGCCAACCAAAGAATATCATTGGGCGATAATATAATCTTGAAAGGTTAAATGGGACTGTGAATACAGAAACAAAAATTAGTAACCTGTGTAGTAGACTAGTGAATAATGTGAACGGATATAATGGTACTAGTAAAAGGACCTAAAACGTATAGTGCCCACATTTCACTATCTCATTGTGCCAAGTTTTCTTGCAGTTGACTTGATGAGTGCCATGTAGTTGTGTATATGCTCTAATTGTCTTGTATAAGTCTTTTTGTCGGGTAACGGATGACCGCGGTTGAAAGAGCATTTTTTTGTCGTTTAAATTCATGTTCGTTGACGATCCCGCATCTATGAGTAAAAACAAACATATAGGTAGCATTGATGGACATTCAGCATTGAATTCCACTCAAACCGGTCCAAGAACTTACTACCGCAATGGAAGGGGAGGTTTGGTATGCCATAAAATAGGTTTAATATAGGTTAGAATAGGTATGCCATAAAATAGGCACTCGGTAGATGTCCTTGGTACTGAATTTGGCTTCCTAGGTGCTAGGGGCCATCTTGAACTTGCCATGAGGTATGAGTAAAGCTCATTGTTGAAGGCCTCATGGTGACTTCAAGATGAAGAACAATAAAAGCGTTGTTCCATTGCTGTGTTTTACCATGTATTTGTAGAGATTTTGTCTCATTTCCATTTACTCCATATCCCTTCATTGTTAATTCCTATTTCGATAGATTTGGAAATGAGTACTTCTTTTTGGACTACTTTTGGATTATGACTTACCATATCATTTGATTTGAATGCTGCTGATGAGAGGTTACTCCTTGAAACACGTGTACATCATAACGAAATTTGCTGTTTTTGATGTAACTTCGGTATTTTTAACCCATCGTTTCTTTTGAAATGTCTGTACCAAGTCAGGACCATTGCGGTCGACAATTTTTCCAGTAGTTTCCACCTGATTTGTCTTTCTGTCTCATGGACCGGCTCTTGACAACTCTGTTTGGTAATTTTGTTATTAATTACCCCGATTTAATATGAAGTATGAGGAAAACTCGTTGTTCAAGGCCTCATGATGACTTCAAGCATTGATTTTGGTCAGGATATGATGTTTGTGTTCAATAAGGTCCCAAGTCAGGAATATGTTGGTCATTGGCTTGTCCTTGTCTTCTTATAATATTTAGTTTTTTCATATTTGGGTTATATGATGTGTGCATGTGGTTTGTTTCCATTGATCTATTCCCTTTTTTGACCTTTTTGGGCCATTTAGGGCTTGCTATATGGTGTGAGGTTCCTTACTGTGTTGAAGACCATACGGTGACCCTAGATGCTTTGTTTTGGGTCGTTTTAACCTGGATATTGGATGTTGTCTCCTTGACATTTACCCCATTTCCTTTCTTTTTCATAAAGATACGATTTGGACATAATAGATCATAATATTGAATAAATGTATATTATAGCTGAATTTTTGATATTTCCTATTAGTTTGTTAAATCAATAAATTATAAAGCTACATTTTGGATATTCAGTCAGTATATAATGTTGATTCTTTAATTAATTTATGTATAAAAAGATCAAAAGAGAAAATAGAATTTGTAAATACTGTAATTTAAATGAAATTGAAAATGAAACTCATTATTTTTTCACATGTCCAAAATATGAAAGTGAACGTCAAGAATTAATGAAAAACATAAGTAAAATTTTCCCAGAATTTTACAAATTAAACAAAAATCTTCAACTCAAAAACTTGAGTTCGTCTTTTCAATGCATGCAGTGTGTTGCTCCATTTATAAAAAAGTCATTAATACTGAGGAAAGTGGACTCCCAGACTGCATAAGTTCATTGTATTTGTGTAATGTATTGTGTATTTGTATTTTGTTTATGCCATCAACCCTCAGGGGCATAATTGTGCATTTGTGAATAAAGGTTAATATTAATTTATGATTTTGATTACTCTTAATGTAAAGTGTAGATAACAGTAAACACCCACAATGACTGAAAACCAAAATTTCATGCAACAATCGACAATCCACAGGAGGAACCCCACTAAAAAATCACATAACAGACTAGAAACAAACGTAAACAACGACAGGAACTCGGGATAGCCGGAACTAGCAAAAGCTAGCGGTAGGGTTAAACTGGTTTATGGGTACCCAAACCTCCCCTTTCTTCATCCCGTTTCCCTATAGTATAATAAACATACGAATAAAACCCAATGAAGGTAGACTACTAACTATAACCAATATTTAGTACATTAACTTGATCTTCATTATATAGATATTAATGGAAATTTCTTTTTATAAGACTATAACTAAAATGTGTCATTTGAAAGATTTAAAAATGTCAAATTTGAGAAAACTACATTGATTAAAGCAAATAAATTCTATTCCTTTAATTAGAACTAAGACAGGGGACTCTTGATATTTCTTGAAAAATGTAGTATTATTACATTCTTTTTACATAATTTTCGTACATCATGCACAAGTACATTTTTAAATAAAGGATGTAAAGTATGTAAATTGTTATGACACAATGTCTCTAAAATACATGGTAAAAACTAACTGTAAACAATGGAACAACGCTTTTATTGATCTTGATCTATATACATGTATTGTGATCTGTATTGTGTCACAACATGTTTTAGTTTTTATGACAATAAACGTTAGAATTGTAATTTGAAAAACTAACATTGAGTTAGTTGGGTTTTATTCGTATGTTTATTATACTTTAGGGAAAAGGGACAAATATAGGGAGGTTTGGATACCCATAAACCGGTTTAACCCTACCGCTGGCTTTTGCTGGTGCCGGTACCAAGTCCGGCTGTCCTGAAATCCTATCGTTATTTACGCTTGTCCTTTGTCTTGTTTGTGTTTTTTCTGTGTAAATCCCTGGCAGATTGTGGCATGTTACTGTAATTTTCAGCCATTGTTGATGTTTCCTGTTATCCCCTTAGTTACATAAGCTATGAAAACTAGATCGTCTGTTAAAAAAAATATCCGAAGAACATAACACATAAAGAGAAAAAGACATCACACAAATGCAGCACAGAAAAGAAAAACGGGTACTCATATACAGACGAACAACATTGGACCCAATAAAAAAACAAAGGTGAGATCACAGGTGCACCGGAAGAGTAAGCGTCTCCTGTTTCTTATAAGACACCCGCCGTGTTGAACATGTCTATTCATGTGATGAAGTCAAACTTAAGCTATTAAAGGGAAATATCTGTTGTCATCTGGTATCCATTAGAGGTCATGTCATCTGGTATCCGTTAGCAGTCAGTAGCATAAAACAACGGCAGTAGAATACCGAAGGAACAAAGGAGTGAAATTTACAAAAATCGAAGTCCAAAGGCATGGCCAAAAGGAGAACACAGAAAACAATGACGCCAGACACAAAACAACGACGTTAGACAGACATAAAGTACAGAAACAGAAATCACAACATTCAAAACAAAGCACTCACAGTGTGAACTCCAGTGAAACTGAGAGTGACATCAGGTGCTCCGGAAGGGTAAACATGTCCTGCCCTGTATACAGCACCCGTCACACGGTCAGTGAGGCATATGTTTTGAAAAATCTGTTAAGGTAGATCGGTAGTCTTCCGCCATTTTGAATTCGTTATTTATGTTGTTGTGGTATTATCTGCTTTTTAAATATGCAAATATTTTTATTTGTAATTAATCAATCAATATCATATTCATAATACAATATGCAAAGGACCTACATGGAGTTGAATTTACATGTCTTTATCTAATAAGACGAGGCATGGTAACTTGATAATTGAATAAGTTGGAACAAGATATTTGAAAAAGGGAGATAATCTGATAAAAATATTTTACATAGATATCACTATGGAAATTCACATTTTATAAATTTTATGGAAAACAAAGTCGGTGACCCCCATTTTTCTTTATATTTTTTGAAAGTATTTTCAAAGGGCTAACACACGAATAAAGTAGAAAAAAATCTATGGAATAGTTTTAAAGAAATCAACAATATACCTGTTTTTCCCTATATATTCATTAGAAATATTTGATTATTTTGATATCAGTTATTTTAAAACCAAGCACGGTGACCCCCCTTTTTTATTTTTTTATTTTAATGCTAATATAATAAGAAAACTTTCCTGAGAAAATAAAGAAAATCTATGGAAAAAAATTTTGGACTACCCATCTACCTTAAGTTACTGATTGGTTATTGCCATTTTCTAACCCAGAGACTCAACCAATTGAGAACCATGGTAGGTGTAACTTCTCTAACCCTCAAACAATACCAAGGTGAAATTTTGAAAAGCTTTTGTAATCACTTTAGTATTCTAGCATGGACAAGGACAAATCGGAACCACAAACATTACTGACGAAGACAAAATAAAATTTAACAAGACAACACAAAAAAAAACTAAAGCACTGACAGTGTGAACTCCCATAAAACCGAGAGCGACATCAGGTGGTCCGGAAGGGTAACCATGTCCTGCTCTGTTAACAGCACCCGTCACACTTTGAGTCGGTCAATCCAGGAAAATGTCAAAGTCGGTAGTCAAATCCGGGAAGACGTGAATCTAGCTGAAATTGGGATACTGACACGTCATATCTTTCGATGATGTTATGGTGACGGCCAAAGAATTTCCTGAGGGATGAAATTAACATAGGTTGAACAAAACCCTGACTATGTAGCTTTTGGGACAATGTTTTTGCTCTGTTAAAAAAATCACTGTACAAACTACACGCTCGACAGTCGCGAATCATCTGTGAAATGTACACTCCATAGACTGGAAAGGTAGGTATATTGCTGCTAAGAAAGGGAAAATTCACAATTGGGAAATTAAAATCATCACGCTTATCATACAGGTTAGACTTCAAACGTCCATCTCCGTCAATATACAATAACATATCTAGGTACGAAGCTGAAGTAGGTATTTCAGTTGTTTCTTTAATTTCAAGCTCGTTGGTATAGATCTGATGTAAATACTTTCAGTTGTTTCTTTAATTTCAAGCTCATTGGGATAGATCTGATGTAAATACTCCTAAAATTTAGGATTATTAAGAGAAAGTACATTGTATGTAGCGGAAGCTGAAATTAAAGGACTGGGCTAAATATTTTTGTTTTCTTTGAATAAGCCCTTGTAAAAACTTGGCCTCGTACGAGTACGAGTAAAGGAAAAGGTCAGCTAAAAGCGGCGCACAGTTAGTTCCCATAGGAATCCCTATTGTCTGTTGGAAAACACGACCTCCGAATTCGACAAAAATATTGTCGATCAAAAATTCTAACATTTTGATTACGTCAGTCTCCGTGTACTTCTTGTTTGAGTCAGTGTGGTTCTTAACAAAGTATGTCTTGTCTTTCCCTATAGCTAAATCACTGTCACTGTTTTAAGTTTATTGTGTGGCAGGATTGTATAAAGAGTAGAAAAGTCAAAGGTTTGAATGCTATGGCAATGGGTAAGACTGGCTGAGGATAGCTGTTCAAGGAGATCTTTTGAATTTTTAAGAATCCACATTTGATTCACACCGCTTGTGGAGTAAGATTTATTATTAGTTTTTCAGGCCATCTCTGACTGCGGTCAACAAAGTAGTGAGGAGCTGTGAAAGAAGTTTAGCCATGCATCTGGAAGACCCGGCAATGAATCTCTGTTTGTATGGATTCTTATGAAGTTTAGGTACCCAGTAGATGTAAGGGAGTTGATTATTTTCATCATTCACTCATAAAAGAGTAAATACTCCAATAAAAGATTGTATAACTTTTGCATTAATGACTCAAACTTTCACTTGTGGTCGAAATATTCTTGTTTTAGTAGTCTATTTGTGGTCGACTCGGCTCTGTCATAAACGTCACTCTATCGAACACAGGGCCTCGATTACGAATGAGTTTCGAGATAATTTTTATCACTCCTCTCAGTATATTATAGAGTTATGATGTTGATCACTCATAATATTATACGAAACAAAGTAATGTTGCACATTTGCCTGTGTAGCATACATTACAAAAACAGGATAACAGTAAACACCTGCAATGGCCGGGAATTACAATCACATGCCACAATTCACAAGCAAACTGCCCTAGAAAAACTATGGGTACCGAAACCTCCCATTTCTCTATCCCGTATCCCTATAGTATACACATGCGAATAAAACCCAATATAGGTAGAATACTAATTTAATGACCACTATCTTGGAAAAGAAAAGCATATGACAAAACGTGATTTAGAGAGATGGGTCAAAGAGCGCTCGCCGCTAAACTGCCGGCTAGTTAAAGAACTAGTCTGCTGGTAAAACACTGTCGCACTACGGAAGAAAAATTAAACTCAAAACTACCCGAAGGGTTTGGTAAATATATTGGTTGTCATAGTTTATAATATACCAATTTGTGGTATTTAATCAGTTTTCAAAGACAAATAATACGATTAATTAATTACTGTGTGATTAGTTTATGTAGATGATCAATTTGACCACTTGCCACTTGTAAATGAGGTCAATAACAACAATACTAAACAGAATTGTCAAGACCCGAAATCCAAAGAGCAAATAACAAAATACTGAGGTAACTGTTAATTTATTTTCTGCCTATTCGCATTTCGACAACTTATGTCTCTTCAGTGCATATCAAACCAAAACATTTGGAAGTCTATTAACCGAAAAACATGTTAAAGCTGCTAGAGAACAAATAACCAAAGTGATCTAAATAGAAAAGCCAAAAATTCAGCTAAGGACAAAGCTAAGCATGAGGGAGATGCTCCTTAGTTTTGAACAAAATTCAGCAAACAACGGCAGTAGAATACCGAAGGAACAAAGGGGTGAAATTCACAAAAATCGAAGTTCAAAGACAGGGCAAAAACGAGAACACAAAAAACAATGACGTTAGACACAAAAACAATGACGTTAGACAGATACAAAGCACAGAACAAAAATTTAGATATTGCAAAAAGAAAGAGCAGGTGCATAACTAAAAGAAAATTATCAATCGCAATGGTCATAACTGGTACACCCATTTTTAAAGAAAAAGTAGGTTAAACTGTTTTTGCGCGCCACACCCCTACTTTGCGGTAGTGTCCGATATCGGTCTTAGTCATTAAACAGAAATGTTCATCCAAACACCAAGTAAAAAAAAAAACTTGAATCACAGTTTGGACCGAAACTTCATTTTCTTTATAATGGACTGATATCTTTAAAAATCTTTTTGAATGATCGTATGAGACGGAATTATTTGAAGCCTTGATTAAAAAGAAATGGATACACATGTAAATTACTGTAAAAGTTGCTTATCGATACATTTTGATTCACACAATGAAGAGAGACAATAAACTGCCATTTTATTTCATAAAACAGAGTTATGTTACAACATAGATCTATATTTCAAATGAGAGGAATCACACCAAAACTATGAGTTCAAGTTCAAATACTTTATGCGGAATAAAAATTAAGTAAAAACAAATAACAAAATAGAAAAACTGTGAGCAAAGCTCACTAATAAATACCCCCCACAACCCCATTTGATTCCAGAAATTATAAAATCAATCAAATCAAATTCTGAAATAGGAGGTGCACATCTACATTATGTCATAAAGACTGT
>MJUU01026460.1:125760-142875 GCA_002080025.1 Modiolus philippinarum
AAACTTAATTTTGATATAGATCTTCAATGTCAATGACTATACTGAGTCATAATTGTTGCAGACACCTTGTACAATAGTAAAAACGTGTGTCAAATACCTTCAGTGTTCTTAGTCAACCTTGTACCGCTCTGTTCAGTTTAAGAAAAATTGCCTTATTTGACCTTGAAAGAGGTCAAATTCAATGAAAGCTATAGCAGCACAGATCGCACTTTAATGCATTCAAAACTCGGTTTAAAAACGACAACTCCAGTGCAATTTTTTTGTGTATTGGAAAATCCTTTACTTGAAAACAATTATTTGACCTCAAGGTCAAAGGTGAATGTCATATGAAAGTCATATGGTACCAAATAATCAACTTTTTGGTGATACACTTATTTGCCAAATATCTGAAAAGTATGTCAAAAAATTAGTAAGTTAAACCCCCGCAAACTAAAAATATAACTCTCAGGGCTATGACCTTTGACCCTTAAATAAAGTATGTTTGGACCATGTCAGATAGCGACGACAGCCATTTTCTGAAAGAACAAATATTAAACTTTCGTTTAAGATAATACAAGTCCATGGGGCTTTCGGGTAATTTAAATTTTGAAAATTTGCCTCCTCGCCGCTCCCATGAATTATTTCGATTCTTAAATGACACTTACAGGGTAAAGAAAAGATGAAATTGTATTCATAGGTGAAACGACAAAGTATGACGTTTTGTTCTACGACGCTGCAAAAACTGTCGCCAAACTGTCTATGACGTTATCAAAAGTGCCGTCGAATGTCATGACAATACCCACGAATATATGCGGATTTTACCATGGTTATGGACACAAGGCGATTAAAGGACGTCATTTTAGACTGACGCCAGTGACGGTTCGGTTTTCACTTATTTTATTTAATTTTATCTCTTATAGCTTTTGTAATTTTCCCTAAAGAGTTTTCCTTTACTGTATCCATCTGTATCCATATCTGTATCCATCTGTATCCATATCTGTATCAAATTCCTTATAAGCGTGTCTAATAAAAATATATATTGTGTAATGGCCATAAATTAATGTAAACAAACAAAGTAAAAATGGTAAGGTAGGCCATAATTAAAAAGTAAAATTAAACCAAATATACAAACAGCTAAAAATATCCATAACGGGTAGAAAGAAGAGTGTCCCCAACGTTTCGGCAAGTACGGTCTTCTTCTATGGTTTTTTTTAATGCCTCATTTATTTTCAGTACAATTTATTCCTTAGCATGTATGTTATTTCTTAAACTGTGCATTGACAAACATCGGAATTATATAACTGACATTTATACCCTCATGCACATAATGTTGTATGTCGATAGTTGATCCACTAACCACGTTTTTGGCATTTCTAGCCAGTCTCGTTATTTCTATCCAGTTGCTATCGGTATTTATGTTTGTCTCTTGTCTTCATTAGTGTTTTTCTAGTGCAGTTTGCTTGCGAATTGTGGCATGTAATTGTAGTTTTCGGCCATTGTAGGTGTTTACTGTTATCCTTTGTTTGTAATAATAGTCTCTTTAGTAGTCTTTAATAGTCTCGAAGTTTGCTTACATCTATTTCGATGTGCCCCGGGTTGTCTATAGATGTTGTTTTTTGTCCTTATTTTTGCCTTTCGTCGGGCTTCTTAATGACAAATATTTGTAGGCAGACATTGCCCGGTTTTATTTTTTTTTCTCATTGACCGATCCCGACTTGTGTTGCTTGAATGACATATGTTAGCTGCGATCGATGTTGCTCAACATTTTTATTCTCTTCTTGTAACCCTGACGCTTTCAGCTGGATAACCATGAGCATCGCCCAAGTTGGCACTCCATGGTGGGTAGGGAGCAAGGGAGTGACCTTGATATACTTTTTGTAAAAAATACCACTTGAGGGCACGCTAGGGGCCTTCTTGATCTCGCTTGAGGGGGTGAATATCGTTCACCTCTTGTTGATGGCCCTCCGGCGACATCAGGATGTAGACAGGAATAAAAGCCCTGTCCTTGATAAACTGGAGTTTTCTATGTATCGTGTGCGTTTTTGTCACATGTACATTCACTCCATATCCTTTCATATTTCCTCTTGTCATTTTTCCAAAACCTAGGAGTGCAGAAGCACCTTTGATCATACAATAAGCATATCTTGAAGATGTGGAATAGCTGTTTCATTTGTTTACCTTAAAGAATGAGATATTTTAAAGTAGAGTTTCAATGTTGATATTTCTAATCCCTTTAAAAAATGAACATCAAGACCTATCAACTTTGGGCCTACATGCAACATTACTGAACGAAAAACCTGGAAACACGTTATGGATCTATATGTAGCAGTCGACGGGACATAATATCATGCATGCTTATTTCTCATATAAATGTATATTCAAAATCATCATTTACAGTGTAAACTCCCATAAAAACTAAAAGATGTATCGACAACTGTGTATATATAAAAAAGGGGACTCATTTCTTCTCTATATAGCTAGTGGTACTGTGGCATTCATTTCGGACTTTCAACACATAAGAATTGCCGTTTCGAAGATCCTGTATTCTGCATGCAATTTTTTATCAACAATGGCTTTCCAAAACAATGCAGATTATGACTAATTTGATAAAAATGTTGCTAAGATTGTATGTTATCTTTTTTTCAAATGATGTATTATTTAAATTTTTGAATTTCTTGCTACTGTATGTAAACGTCAGAGTTAAAATGTCAACTGTACTGCTCTGATTGTGCAGTTCAACGATTCCGTAAAATGAAAAGATATTTAAGAATTGAATGCATTATTTTGAAGTTTCATTGGGGTATGAAAGTGTTGACCAAAGCACATTTTTAATGCACTCGGTCAACACTTTTATAATCCTTATGAAACTTCAAAATAATAATGCATTCAATTCTTATAATTACATTTTAACCGAAATGTAAGAAAACACAATTTATTTTCAGGAAAGTACAGCATGTACATTAGGATTCTATCTTTACAAATTAATCCGCCACGTGAACATGTGATCTAATGTGTTTCATGGGAATTGCAACTTCACATTGATATACCACGTGATTGGTGTTCACCTATCAAATTGACGGAATTCAAATGAATATGCATGAAATGTAATTATTGGATGTTGAAACGTAGTGAAAGAAAGACAACTCGAACTCGCTATCAAATTATTTGAGGAACTTTAAAACTGAATAAATAGCTTAAGAAATTTAAGAATTCATTCGGTGAATTGAATCGCAGCAATTTAAATGTTTTGCTGAAACAATTCAATTTTAGCAGGTAATGTTCCATTTTTTTTTTTATAAAACGGAGCATTCATGCAATCAGTCCCACTCTACTGGAACCGGGATATCCGCATCTAAATACACCAGAAATATCTCGAAAGTATCGTTTTATATTTGATGGAACGACTATACATTGTATAAGGAAATCTTCCATGTTATCTCAGTTTGCGTTTCTGCTCTGGGAGAGTTAACCGTTTGAAAGTTCGAGTTGCGGCGACTGATGTAATTGAAAAAGACAACTTGAAACACCTACATTGATTAAAAATTTCAAGCATAGGTCACAGTCCAGTAGAGAATTACATAACAAAAATAACAAAAACATAAATAAACAAACTAAAACAACGATAGCAGCTCGGAACAGCCAGACTTCACACCAAAACTAGCAAGACCCGGCTTTGGGTACCCAAACCGCCTTTTTTCTACCCCGTTTCCAATCGGGATTGATGAACATTCGAATAAAAACCAATACAGACATATTTTAATTACAAAACTACTATCTTGAAGTATAGGAATGAGCCAAAACGTTTTTTGGAGAGATTGGTCAAGGAATGTTATATCACACATAAATTTGGCAGAATTGATTCATTCAACATATTGAAAACGTATCAAAAAGGCAGTCATACAGTCACATTGACCCTTTATACACTTAAAGAAATAAGCATCAAATTGTCTATAGCTAGCAAAAAGAACATTTGTCGTCGGGTTACGCAAATTAAAATATTTAATATACCTTATATAAAATAAAAATATTTACCCATGCAATTCAACTTCTTACAAGGCCTGTAAGTCTCGTTCAATTTTGGAACTTCCGGGTACGTAATTTAATTTGTACCCGGAAGCTGCATTTTACAAAAACATATGACGTTTCAAACAAAAGAGTGGACCTCATAATCCTGCAACGTCATATTTTGGAGGGAAACGTTTTCGAATTACAATTTTATCGTGAATTCTCTCTCGGTGTCACATCACGAGACTTACACACCCTACTAAAACAAATGTGCATTTGTTCCTGTATACAAAGTCTATAAGTAAATATTACAAATAAGCTGATTGAAATTCAAGCCCCTCGTTCACTTGATAGATAGTTTTAACTTCATGACGTGCAAATGCTATGTATATCTTTATTCATTTTTTTCAGAGCGAACACTGGCTTAAGTTTATAATACTACCTTATGTAAGTAAGCTGCATTCTGATTGGTTAACTGCCGTCGTATTTTTTTTGGCAAATGCCACTTCACTGTGGTATTTGTCCCGGAGGCATCTGTGCGCTTTAATGATAAGGACATTCTGTGCAATTAAACAAATATATCATGAACGTCGGGGTATTTGCCAAAAAAATACAAGTTTTGGGTTTAAATTTCCCTCACCTTTCATGCTCGGGAAATTTTACCGCCCTGCGACTTGCATTTTTGGCAAATACCCCTCCTTATCATGATATGTGTTCATAACCTATAGATCATATCCGATTTCTGGTATTTGATTAACAAGTTGTTGTTTGTCAGCCCTACGTTACTAGCCTTTCTATCAATAAGAAATAACAAAAGAAGTAAAAAGTATGATTTGGATTTTTAAGTATTCTACTAATCAACTTAAAGTAAATTAAACCCAAACCACAATTAATGTTACTTCAGATGACATCAAAAGAATATAAAGTAAGTGAGAATTCACGTGCAACAACCAAAAAGAAATTTTTTGAAGAAACATAAATGAAAGAGTTGGCCTTGGCACTAGCAAAAAAAAAAAACAGCAGGATTAAGACGGTTTCTGGGTAAAGAGAAGAAGAAGAATAAAAAAGAAACAGGGTTAAAAGAGTTTCTGGGTACATAATCGTCCCCTTCCCGATACTAATATTTTGCAGGCAAGCTCAAAGAGCCTGGTCTGCTGGTAAGATTATACGGGAAGAAAATTTGATCTTCAATGTTATATTTTGCCATTAGTTGAATCCAGTTGTCTCTCTTGCATTACTTCTCATCTTTTATTGTTGAAGTACACATACAATGACATTGTATGACCTGGAAAATAACACCAGGACATTAAAGTTAGTACTAGTGTGCGATATTTTCAAAATGTAATAAAATAAAATGTGTCCATGGGACACGGATACCCACGCCAGATATATATCGGCAAACAGGAAGTAGATGAGTCACGCACTTGAAAAGGGGAGACACGGTACAAGTCATCATACCAAAGCTTCAGACAAAATATCAAATCATTACTGCATACACAAGCTGAACATCTTTGACAAAAATTTTCGGACAAGAGTTAAACTTAATGCTCTCGTCGCCTAACGGCGGGGACATAAAAAAGACCATTTAGAATGATTCAATAAAGTGCTTCAAAGATAGATAAATAGCAATCCCTTTAATGAAAGAAAATTACATTCACGTGCAACAATCAAAATGATTTTTTTAAGAAAACATAATTGAAAGACAAGAAACAAACGTAAAGAAATAGGACCTCTAGACAGGTCGGAGTTGGCCTTGGCACTAGCAAAAAAGCAGGCTTAAGAGGGTTTCTGGGGGAAAAAGCAGGTAAAAGGGTTTCTGGGTACACAATCGTCCCCTTCCCAGTATTTTGCACGCAAGCTCAAGGAGCCTGGTCTGCTGGTAAAACTGCTGTCACACTACGAAAGAAATATCTAACTCAACACTTCCGTAAGAGTTTTGTAAAAAATTAAGATGTATTTCAGTATATATCAAAAATATCAGTGAGAGAACAATATAAGTGTAAAATCTTCAGGTCATTGGTAATCAAACCCAGTTTTAGTTAAACGGATTCATACAAAATATCCTGTCGATATCCCCTATTATGTAAAGAATGTAACTTACTTGTAAGTTTTTTTCAGGATTTTTTTTATGATTTAACATTTGGTAAAAACGAGGGTGAGAAAATCATTTAGTTATAATAAGAAAATACTGACGTTGCTGTCAATTATGTTTCTTCATATGGGTAATTCGATATCTTATATCTCTTCAGTGCAGACCAAATCAACCATTTGGAAAGCCTTAAACCTAAAATGTATAAAAAGCAAACTACTATACGATCTAAACAGAAAAGACCAAATAACCAAAGTGATCTAAATTTAAAGCCAAAATCAGCTAAGGACAGAGCTTTGCATGAGGGAGATACTCCTTAGTTTTCAATACAATTTACAAAATTTTAGATATTGGAAGGTTTCAAAAATAATCGGCTTTCGGGTCAGCACCGAAGTACTGACTACTGGGCTGGTGAATACCCTCGGGGACTAACAGTCCACCAGCAGTGGCATCGACCCAGTGGTAACAAATAACTAAATACCGAAGTCACTGTGAATTTACTTTCTGCATATGCGCATTTCGGCATTTCGACAACTATGTCTCATCAATGCAGATAAAATCTAAACGTTTGGAAGACCATAAACTCAAAGATGTTTAAAAACTGAAAGAGAACAAATAACCAAAGTGATCTAAATTTAAAGCCAAAATCAGCTAAGGACAGAGCTTTGCATCAGGGAGATACTCCTTAGTTTTCAATACTATTTACAAAATTTTAGATATTGGAAGGTTTCAAAAATAATCGGCTTTCGGGTCAGCACGGAAGTACTGACTACTGGGCTGGTGAATACCCTCGGGGACTAACAGTCCACCAGCAGTGGCATCGACCCAGTGGTAACAAATAACTAAATACCGAAGTCACTGTGAATTTACTTTCTGCATATGCGCATTTCGACAACTATGTCTCATCAGTGCAGATAAAATCTCAACGTTAGGATGACCATAAACTCAAAGATGTTTAAAAACTGAAAGAGAACAAATAACCAAAGTGATCTAAATTTAAAGCCAAAATCAGCTAAGGACAGAGCTTTGCATGAGGGAGATACTCCTTAGTTTTCAATACAATTTGCAAAATTTTAGATATTGGAAGGTTTCAAAAATAATCCGCTTTCGGGTCAGCACGGAAGTACTGACTACTGGGCTGGTGAATACCCTCGGGGACTAACAGTCCACCAGCAGTGGCATCGACCCAGTGGTAACAAATAACTAAATACCGAAGTCACTGTGAATTTACTTTCTGCATATGCGCATTTTGACAACTATGTCTCATCAGTGCAGATAAAATCTAAACGTTTGGAAGACCATAAACTCAAAGATGTTTAAAAACTGAAAGAGAACAAATACAAGTTGAGACAATCCCTAGAATGGCGCTGAAGCAACGTCGCTTTTAAGAAAAGAGAAATTAGTAATGGCGAAATCAAAAGCACCTTTTTATCATAAATTGTATTTTTTTTGTTTTTCGTTTTTTTCGTCAATGATGAAAGTTATGGTGAATAAAAGGATATGGAATAAATGCACATGAGACAAAGTCTCTACATATACATGGTAAAAAACAAGCAAAGGAACAACGCTTTTATTGTTGTTCTTCATCTTGAAGTCACCATGAGGCCTTCAACAATGAGCTTTGCTCATACCTCATAGCAAGTTCAAGACGGCCCCTAGCACCGGTTTACGCGGAATTCTTTGCTAATTGTCGAGTATATCTAGATAAGACACTATTTGCTGCATTAAATTTTAGTTATTGTGCATAAAGGATGTTGATATATTGTAAAAATACAAAAATAACCTTGTTGTATAATAGACTGTAAATTTTGTTACGCTGTATACGTGTTTCAAATAGTAACCTCTCATCAGCAGCATTAGAATCAAATAATATGGAAAGCCATAATTCAAAATTTTCATAAAGAAGTACTCACTACTAAACGTATCAAAATAGGAAGCGAAATCCACCACAACGGACATGCACTGAGTGCAATGCACGGAATGAGGTCTCAATATTTTTAAGAGGTTAGAATTTTCATAAAAACAACAAATTTATATAAAGTGCAAGGCAAATTTTCATGTCAAACAGGTCAAGGCAGTGACATTAATCCGTCTCGGAGAGACAGATCAATATAAGGAAACTTGTTTCCGAATCCCCAGTTATTATTATGTATGCTAATGTTCTTGTAATGCTTTTATAATAAAATATGGTTTACAAATAAAAAAAAAAAAAAAAAAAAAAAAAAAAAAAAAAAAAAAAACGGCAGTGGCATCGACCCAGTGGTTTTAAAATATGAAAATACCCGTTTTGAATAATAAATAGTAAGCTCTCATCAGCATCATTAGAATCAAATAATATGGAAAAACATACTCCAAAATTGGTCATAAAGAAGTACTCATTACCAAACATATCTTAATAGGAATAAAAATCCAGTACAAAGGACATCAACCGAGTGCAACACATGGAATAAAGTGACAACAGGGATTTGTCAATAGTAAGATGGAATAAAGTGACAACAGGGAATTGTCAATAGTAAGATGGAATAAAGTGACAACAGGGAATTGTCAATAGTAAGATGGAATAGAGTGACAACAGGGGATTGTCAATAGTAAGATGGAATAAAGTGAAAACAGGGGATTGTCAATAGTAAGGATATCGTCAAAAATATCAATGGTTATTAAATAGAGTAAAATACAGTTAGTAGTTTACCTGTATGCGGTTTTATTCGTATGTTTATTATACTATAGGGGAACAACGGGATAGATAAAAGGGAGGTTTGGGTACCCATAAACCGGTTTAACCCTACAACTGGCTATTGCTAGTGTCAGTACTTAGTCCGACTATCCCGAGTTCCTATCGCTATAAATGTTTGGCTCTAGTCTGTTATGTGTCTCCCCTGTGGATTGTGGCATGTGATTGTAATTTTCGACCGTTGTAGGTGTTTACTGTTATCATGACTTTATGCCGATGTCACTGCTAGTGGACCAGAGGTCCCCGAGGGTATTCACCAGCCCAATAGTCGGACTTGTCTGACATGAAAAATTTATCTTGCGTGTTTTTATAGAAATTTAGTGTTTATCAAAATTCTAACCTCTTAAAAATACTGATGCTTCATTCCGTGTAGACACTTGGTACGTAATTTGGCCTCTACTTCAATGTTTTGGTAATGAGTACTTCTTTTTTGACTACTTTTGGATTATTGCTTTCCATATTATTTGATTCTAATGCTGCTGATGAGAGGTTATTCCTTGAAACACTTGTACAGCATAACGAAATTTAATGTTTGTAAATCAACTGCGGTATTTTAGTATTTTATAAGATAAATTGGAGGAAAAAAATAATTAAGGTTCCCCAGATGCAACTGATGCAATAAAAAACACACGGATCAAAAGGTTTATGATTGACAAAAGACCAAAAAGTACCTTAAACTAATATAAAATTGAGCAATTGTGTAGATATTTAGTCCTTGATTTTATTATTATTATTATTATTGATCATATTATTATTATTTTCTTATCATTATTTCTATTATACAAAAATCATTCTTTTTTAAAGACATATTTTTATTGTGTAGAACCATTTATTGAGGTCAGTAGCCGTAGGATTTTTCCTGGACACGCTTAGGTTCACTTAGGTAGTTACAGTGGTGCATCTGTTATTATATAGCCAAAGTAAATGAGAATTGAATCGTCAGTCTAACAATTAATAATCCAAGGACAATGGCAACATTGCAAACACCAAGAAACAAAGATATCACATAAGTACGGCACAGAAAAAAACGAATAATCCAAGGACAATGGCAACATTGGAAACACCAAGGAACAAAGATATCACATAAGTACGGCACAGAAAAAACGAATAATCCAAGGACAATGGCAACATTGGAAACACCAAAAAACAAAGATATCACATAAGTACGGCACAGAAAAAACGAATAATCCAAGGACAATGGCAACATTGTAAACACCAAGTAACAAAGATATCACACCAGTACGGCACAGAAAAAAAGGAACAATCCCAGGACAATGGCAACATTGTAAACACCAAGAAACAAAGATATCACATCAGTACGGCACAGAAAAAAGGAAAAAACACATACAAAGATGAACACGGACGCAATAAAAAAAAACATGTGACAGATCAGGTGCAACGGTAGAGTAAGCACCACCTGATTCTCATACGACTTTCATTTATTGGCATTTATTTCTGTAATTTCAAAATGTAATTCTGACCACTTGTTTAAAGTGCCCACATCTAACTATCTTATAATGCCAAGTTTTCTTACATTCGACTTGATGAGTGCCCTGTATTTGTCTATATGTTGTAGTTGTCCACTAGCTTAAGACACTAGTGCTTTTGTCGGGCAAAGGATGAAAGTGATTGTAAGAGCACTTTGCAAGTTTAATTAATGTTTGTTGACAATCCCGCACCCATAACCAGAGAAGACATGGATGTAGCGTTGCTCGACAATAAGCAGAGAATTCCGCTCAAACCGGTCCTAGGGGTCGTCTTGAACTTACTATGAGGTATGAGCAAAGCTCATTGTTGAAGGCCTCATGGCGACTTCAAGATGAAGAGCAACAATAAAAGCGCTGTTCCTTTGCTTGATTTTACCATGTATTTGTAGAGACTTTGTCTCATGTTCATTTACTCCATATTCTTTCATTTACTGTGCCCAATGTTCATTTAATCAAACAATAAGAAAAAAATCAACTTTATCTGAAACAGATATCCTATGGCAGTCCACAAAATGAACAGAAAGGACATGGATGGATTGGTTGATTTATATGGGGTTTAACGTCTCTTTCAGCAGTATTTCAGCTATCTTTATTGGTGGAGGAAGCCGGAGTGCCAGGAGAGAACCATCGACCTTGGGCAGGTTACTGACATACCTAATCACTTACGATTGTAAGTCGAGTGCACCCTTTTTGTAATGTACAAAGTGGGGCGCGAACTCACATCGCAGTGGTGATAAACTAAGTGGTAACTACCTAAACCACTCGGCCACCCAGGTCCCGAAAGAACATGGACGTAGCATTGTTTGACAATAAGAAAAGCATTTCTGTCAAAATGGTGCTAAGGACCGTCTTGAGCTTACGTTTGGTTTTGTTCCTTATCCTTGGATATATCATGTATTTGTAGAAACTGTCTCATTTACATCTCAAATGTCAGTGTCACAAATAAAAACTGACATTTTCAGCTAGATTCGCGTCTTCCCGGTTTTGACATTACCGGTTTTGACTTTACCCTGTATTGACCCACTGACAGTGTGACGGGTGCTGTGCACAGAGCAGGACATGCTTACCCTTCCGGAGCACCTGATGTCACTCTTGTTTATTGAGAGTTCACACTGTTAGTGCTTTAGTTTTTTGTGTTGTATATGTAATGTTCGTGTGTTTTGTGGGCATGTGGTGTCTTTGGTCTTCCGTCTTTTGGTGTTCCTGCTTTTGCCTTGTCTCTGGACTTTGATTTGTGTAATCTTGTGCTTTGTTCCTTCGGTATTCTACTGCCGTTGTGTTTTACATTTACTCCATAACCTTTCATTGTTTATGTGACTACTTATTTTGGTTGCCTTAATGTTTTAACGTTAAGTGTCTTGACGTGACGTATATTTAAATTTTACTACGATCCTCCTGACTTTGGTAACAAAATTACATGCTCTCATTAGATGTATCATGACTTCTAAAATTTACCGTAATTTACATAACTGTCTTATTGTATTCAATATTTGCCTTGTTAAATAAAAGAAAATATTTAAATGTTTGTAAATAAGGCATAATTGTCTGAAAATTTAATCACGATATCATGATGATTGTAGTAGAACTATACGTCAATGGCAAATAAACTTAGTTTTTTATCCAGTAAATATCTTTTAAAAAATATTGGAATCAATAATATAAGCAGAAAAAAGGAATAAAACCAACAGCTTCATCCACGATATAAATTAGGCTAAACTTCAAAAGTCATCCTCTACCAAAAAACGTTACTGCCAGTATATCTCTTTTTTTTATCTAATTTGATGTTGTGGTTTTATGCCGAACTGAGAGTCATTATTCTAAACGTTGTGTACAACTTCATTTCTTGTGTAGCCGATTTGGCTTCCCATTTAGATCATATTGGTTATTTGTCCCCCTTCAATTTTAAACATCTTTGAATTTATGGTCTCCGAAATATTTAAGAAATAATTCATGGGCGTCGGTGGTTTGTTGGAGATTTACATATGGGTGGCCATTATTTTCGTTTCATTATTTTCGTTAATATTTTACCCAAAGCGTAGCGGCGAACAAGAATTTATTTCGATTCTAATATGACATTTAATGATCTGCGCGGACCTATAGTGTACACGATAAGGACAGCCATTACATACGATTTACTGACGTTTTTGTGCACAAAACATATTATGACGTCGTCTGTTTCAGCGTAAAGACTGTTGTGAAGTCGCCCGTTTCCCGACAAAATGCCTGAAAGAGGAAAATCTCGAAACTTATCAAACTTTCTATTCTGTATAATCATTTTTTTCTTGTGATGTTTTATTCATACTGACGAGCTTTATTGTTAAGGTATCTTGGGTGTCTGGGGTTTCTGGCATAGGACGGTTCGGTTATCACTTACTTTATAAGAAATTTTTAAAAATTGTGTACAATGAAACTTTGAGCAATATGCTAAAGCTTAATTGCATTAATTAATTACCTCTGTCCTTAGCTAATTTTGGCTTTACATTAAGATCATTTTGGTACTTTGTTCTCTAACAGTTTTTAAGCATCTTTGAGTTGCTGGTCTTCGAAACGTTTAGATTTTATCTGCACTGAAGAGACATATGCAGAAAATAAATTCACATTAGCTTCGGTATTCAGTTATTTGTTACCACTGGGTCGATGCCTCTGCTGGTGGACTGTTAATCTCCGAGAGTATTCACCAGCCCAGTAGTCAGTACTTCGGTGCTGACCCGAAAGCCGGTTCTATTTGGAACCTTGCAATAACTCAATGTTTTTAAATTTTGTTGAAAACTAAGGAGTATCTCCCTCGTGCAAGGTTCTGTCCTTAGCTAATTTTGGCTATACATTTAGATCATTTTGGTAATTTGTTCTCTATCAGTTTTAAGCATCTTTGAGTTGCTAGTCTACCAAACGTTTAGATTTTATCTGCACTGAAGAGACATAAGTTGTCGAAATGCGCATATGCAGAAAATAAATTCACCATTACTTCGGTATTTAGTTATTTGTTACCACTGGGTTGAACGTGGAAGAACTTTTTTATTTTAAGGTAAAAATGTCAGAGGTTTATCTTCGTTGCGAATGAACCCGGTCGAGCGAAGGTCTTTTTGGATAATAGGATTGTCATGTTAAGTTCTTCTGGATAAATTTTATCGAAACCTGGATACATGATGCAAAATATTGTATAAGGAATAGTTTTCAAAATATTTTACTGCGATCTGATGCTCTGCATCAAGTTTTAACTTGTTGAATTTGATATCAGTACCAAAAACATCTGTATAAAGGTCATCTGTCTATAAACGGCAGTATCCTTTCTTCATTCTTTTGCCAGTTATAGACAGATTTACACTGTACTTCTACTGTATCGGATTGTTTGGTAAACCCCTTTGATCTGGAAGTCTGGATAATTACATTTTTGCTAAGAATTCTCCCATTTATATAATTTGAGACAGCATGACAAAGACAAAACAATAAAAATGAACAAGAACGCGACATAAATAAAGCACTAGTTGTATGAACCCCTACAAAATATCATAAGGGGCACCGGAAGGGTAAGCATTATCTGCTCCACGCATGTTACCCGTCACTCAGCCAGCTAGAATACTTTCTTGATGGAGTACCAGGTGCGCGCTTTCTCTGATGTGTGCTTCGATCGATGCTTAAGTATGCTCATTTAACTTTAAAATGATGGATTCAGTTCTTAAAATTTCGATAAAACAAATATGATTATCTGACGGTCATTTTTCATGATCCGAAATTCAGTTTTACTTAGTACTGGGGTGAAATTGTTTATCGCGGACTATGATCTTTCATTAGCAATTGCTCTCGAGTTTCTACCTGACACTACCGCAGTGGAATTGGAGGTTTGGTGCCCCCCCCCCCTAAAAAAAAACGATTCAACCCACCATGTCTGAAATATCTGAAGTAAAGGCTTTTGTGGTTTGACAATTTTCCGGTGGTATTACACCTGCTTTGTCTTGTTGCCCTTTGATTTCGACTCTTGACAATTCTGTTCGATAATTTTGTTATTGCCAAAATTTCCTTGATAGGCGATGATTACGCCATGTGGACTGTCTAACACGTTTCAGGTCGCATAACTAATGACAATATCATACATCATTCTCACTTGAAGACCGGTCTATTTAATTACCGGTAGTTACTCCGAACAAGCTTTTAACAAAAACTGAATACCGAAGTTACTGTGAATTTAATTTTTGTATATGCGCATTTCGACAACTTATGTCTCTTCAGTCAGATAACATCTAAACGTATGGAAGGTCATAAACACAAAGATGTTTAAAAACTGATAGAGAACAAATAACCAATATGATTTTAATGTAAAGCCAAAATCAGCTAAGGACAGAGCTTTGCATGAGGGAGATACTCCTTAGTTTTCAACAAAATTTCTAAAAAATTAGATATTGTAAGGTTCCAAAAGGAATCCGCGTATCGGGTCAGCACCGAAGTATTGACTACATGGCTGGTGAATACCCTCGTGGACTAACAGTCCACCAGCAGTGGCAAATAACTTAATACAGAAATTACTGTGAACTTAATTTCTGCATATGCGCATTTCGACAACTTATTTCTTTTCAGTGCAGATAAAATCTAGCCGTTTGGAAGACCATAAACTCAAAGATGTTTGAAAACTGATAGAGAACAAATAACCAATATGATCTAAATGTAAAGCCAAAATCAGCTATTGACAGAGCTTTGCATGAGGGAGATACTCCTTAGTTTTCAACAAGATTAAAAAAAAGAAATTGTAAGGTTCCAAATAGAATCGGCTTTCGGGTCAGCACCGAAGTACTGACTACTGGGCTGGTGAATACCCTAGGCCTGATTCTTTATGAATACCTTGTGAATACCCTGTCTCCATACACAAATGTTTCTTTCAGTCTGCATTTTTCATTCTCAAATTGTCATGTTTGGAGATAAGCCGAACGGAAATGGCGTTCATGATGCCTAGAAACCGTTCTTAGAAGGTATGCTAATAAATTTGAAAATAAATAGGATTTGAGATAAATGTGATTGTTTGTAGGAAAATTGAAAAAAAGTTGTTTTAGAGGAAAAAATGGCCGATTGATGATCTCGTTTTTTTTTAAATTAAACTGTTTTTTTCATAGGTGTAGCATTAGCAAGGCATGCCAAAATAGATCGGATGTAATGAAAAATTTACAGAGATCTCATGAGTATGTATAAAATTAAATTATGAAAAAATGTGGGGTCCATGGGGAAAAAACAACAAACAAAAAAAAAAAAAAAAACAAAAAAAAAACGCATATATCGTGAAAGAGTATATGCCATTAGCCACACAGTTTTCTTTGTTTAAAAATCCCTGCGTCGAGAGTTATCGTTCTTGGAAATATACGCAAATGGACACCTCAATCTTTCAGAGAAGATTTCTAAAATATGTGTAAAAAATAAAGCATATGAATACGTTGCTTGATGGCCATTCAAACATGTTGATGGTAAAATCGAAATGAAGAAAACAGAATAACAACAGTTTTACTGGGGAATTCTGGTACGAAACTAAAGACATATAAATCCATTCGGAATTCCACTGCATCGGAAGGGTCATGATAATAACCGAGAAATTACGAATGAATATATGCAACCATGACAACGATAAAGCGGATCAATATCGTTACGCAAGAATTTTGAGTATATTTGTTTATGCACTAAATTGTTTATACACTAAATTTCAACTTATACACAGTCATGCAGTATAGACAAGACGCCGGGAAGGTTTTGTCAGCAAAATAAATGTAGCTATGTAGTAACTTCGCGACGTTTGTTTTCACTGCTGAAATAAAGATTGCATGATCATCGACATTGTAGACTTGCATCCATTGCTCATAGCATACGTTCAGGACTGGCATTTATTCATCGAACGTATCCATACAATCCATTTACAGGGAATCCAATCACAATATGAAGCCTTACCTTGGTGCAGAGCTTTGACAATGCTCACTCCTTTGTACCAAATTTTGACTCCTGCTTGGGGACCGCTTATATACTGACGTATATTTGACCAAGAACTTTCCAAATAAAATGGCATTATGCTTTCCAATAACATAATGCTCAAATGATTGAGAAAATTCGTCAAATCGTCAAAACAACAAGCGTCTTCTACCCCGGAATTATACTTCCAGGATCGATAACTGCAATAATCAAAGGGCTCGAAGTACTGTGACTGGGAGTTGTGTCAGGATGTAGCATGGCCTGATAAAATCTGTTGTAGTCATAAATAAATATATATGAAAATATGAACAAATTGTCACGACAAAAAAAAAGGTTTTAGTGGAACTTGATCTTCATTCCATTATAAAAAGACATATTTTTTAATGATTATATGATCTTTTTTTTTCAATTTTATTTTACTGATTTAAAATATTTGAAATTGAATCAATCAATAAAATACCAATAAATATTTTTTTGATTAATGACAGGAATGTCAGGGCAAGTGCATAATTTAAGGTCTAAAATTTTAGAATTGGAAGCAATGTAGAAATATGTGTTATTCTCTGCATATAGTCAATTAGATGCTTTATCTCTCTGATATAAACCAATAATACCTGCTAACTGCTGGGAGAGGTTACTCAGTAGGGAAGAGTGGGGATGTGTATTGTTACACCGTCTAAATCATTGACAAAAACAAAAGATCCCACAATTTCAGATGTGCGTTTAGGTACAAACTAACAAATAAAATGGGTAACCTTAGACATCCTACCCCATGTTCAGTGTATCTGGAAATTAGTGTCAAGGAATGAAGTCAGTATTATAAGAGCAGCCATAGCAAAAAAAAATGCATAAAAAATATGAAAAATGAATAAATAAACCTACAC
>MJUU01026460.1:151971-166405 GCA_002080025.1 Modiolus philippinarum
CACTGATTGTAAGAAAACTTGGCATTATAAATAGTGAGATGTGGGCACTGTTGGTCAGAATAAAAAAAGTATGTTCATATAGCAACTGATACAAGAAAACTATTGATCAGTGAGATGCTTTTATTTCTAAATCATAAAACGTAAAGCTGTTTTTACACAATTATTTCCCTTGTTTGTTTTGTAACCCCTTTAATAATAAATAAATAATAATAATAAAAGAGGGTTCTCAAAACTCCTACTGGAAAAAATGAGAATATTATTGATGAAATATTAATCAACCGTTTACTCATATAACTTTTAAGATGCAATAGTTTGTTTTGATGACAAGAAAGACCTTTTCACTTTTTTTTTCTGTTTTACAGAGTAAACAAGACATACTGAATAAGTAAATATTTAAAATGTTTTAAAAGGCCATTGAAAAGTAACATTCAAATCGCAAGTTGAAATGTTGTATGCAATTTGACATGACATTTGATTTGTCTCTGATTTAACATAAGTCGAATTACAAAAACAGGATAACAGAAAGCACCTACAATGGCCAGGAACTACAATCACATGCCACAATTTACAAGCAAACTGCAACAGAAAAACAATAATGAAAACAAGAGACAAACATAAATAACGATAGTAACTCGGGATAGCCGGACTTGGTACCGGCACTAGCAAAAGGCAGTGGTAGGGTTAAACCGGTTTATGGGTACCCAAACCTTAATTGGCATGCAAAATTAATATGTAGTGAGCATGACCGTTTTGCTATGGCCAAATCAAAATGCAACTGACAGAAGATTCCAGGCAAATTAAAATTGTAAAACAGAGGATAACAGGAAACATCTACAATAGCTGAAAATTACAATCACATGACACAATCTGCCAGGGAACTTCACTGGAAAAAAACACAAATAACACAAAAGACAAACGTTTACAACGATAGGAACTCGGGACAGCCGGACATGGTACCGGCACTAGCAAAAGCCAGCGGTAGGGATAAACCGGTTTATGGGTACCCAAAATCCCCTCTACTGTATACTAAAAGAAATGATATTGAGAATATATATATTTATATAGAAATAGATTCGATTCCGTCTGTTTTTATGATGAGAACTATTCGAGAAGCCTTGTAATTGTACATTTACTTGAGGGTAGTCGAATAGTCCCCTTATAATACAGTTGGTAAAAAAGTATTCGAGAAATCATTTCAGTCTTGCACACGGTGAAAAGTATTCAAGTGGTCCTGTAATTTATAAAAAGCTACTATAATTAGTAAGCAATGAATAACAATATGTTTAGAATGAATATAACAATATCAAAAACAAATATGAACTGTTCTTGTAGAATCTTCATCTGTGTATTAACCCCTCCTCAATTTACAATGGTAAAATGTACATAGTTATTTACACTTTCAGGTGTACGAAGAAATAACATACACATTTCCTTGGATGCCTGAAATATAAAAAAGAACCTATTCATTCTGTTATGATAAAATTCATGCAACAGAGGCGATTATTTTGTGGGTTTTTGGAACAATAATCGGAAAACTTTTACTTTTTATATTCTTATCGAACTTTTTTTCTTCTGACTGTTCTTCAGTTTTCTTGTTTTGCCCTGTCTCTCCACGTTGTTATGTGGCATTTACGTCTTTTCTTCATTTGGTAGTCTACTATTGGAAGAAAAGTTTAAGTTAACTGAGCCGGGTTACCTGTCAACCAGGATTTTACCATATCATATTACAAAATCACGAAGTCACTGTGAATTTAAATTCTGCATATGCGCATTTCGACAACTCTTTAGTGCAGATCAAATCAAAACATTTGGACATCCATAAACTGAATTGTATGTAAAAGCTGATGAGAACAGATTACCAATAGGATCTAAAAAGGAAAGCCAAAATCAGCTAAAGACAGAGCTATGCAAGAGGGGGTGATATTCCTTAAGTTTTAACAAAATTAAGTTCTTAAATTTCGATATTGCAAGTTTTCAAATGAAATCGGTTTTCGGGCCAGCACCAAAGTATTAGCTACTGGAGTGATTAATACCCTCGGATACGAACAGTCCATCAGCAGTGTCATCGGCCCAGTGGTAATAAATAACAAAATACCGAAGTTACTGCGAATTTAAATTCTGCATATGCGCATTTCGACAACTTATGTCTCTTCAGTGCAGATCAAATCAAAACATTTGGAAATCCATAAACTGAAATGTATGTAAAAGCTGATAGACAACAGATTACCAAAAAGGATCTTAAAAGGGAAAGTCAAAATCAGCTTAGGACAGAGCTATGCAAGAGGGAGCTGATATAAAGTTTTCTTGAATTTCGATATTGCAAGTTTTCAAATAAAATCGGTTTTCGGGTCAGCACCGAAGTACTGACTACTGGGTTGGTGAATATCCGCGGGGACTAACAGTCTACCAGCAGTGGCATCGACCCAGGGGTAATAAATTAAAAAAAATAACAAAGTTATTGTGAATTTAAATTCTGCATATGTGCATTTTCAAAACTTATGTCTCTTCAGTGCAAATCAAATAAAAAAGCATGAATTGGTACAACAAACCAGATACTCGGTGATCCAATTAATAAATCAATAATTGTTTGATGAATTTAATCAATATCTGCATGTTCACTCCTTTACATATACATGGGGACAATTAAAAAAAATCGGGTTAATGTTTAAGTAAACGATATGAATTAAAAAACAAAGTATAAATTTATTATTTTATGGTATTGTGGTAAAATGGTATTATTAAATTGATCTTATGGTGGCTTTGAGTTGTTATTACTCCCCTTTTGGTCGTTGTCTCTTTGACACATTCCCCGTTTCCCTTCTTTTTTCTATGGTAGGCCACAATTAAAATGTAAAATTAAACCAAATATAAAAACTAAAACCCAGCTAAAAATATCCAAAACGGGGGGAAAGAAGAGTGTCCCCAACGTTTCGGCAAGTACGGTCTTCTTCTAGGGGCAACCGGGACAGAAAAACGGAAAAAGGTGTAAATGATACGTGAGAAAACTACTAACTAACGTGTAACAAAAACCACAGGTAAAAATCATGGTTATTCTTGAACATAATCAAAAAGAAAATAAAAGATGAATTATACTTTAGGTTTTTGTGGAAATGTAATTCATAATTACCAGTAGACACAATGACAGGCATAATCTCAGTATTTCGTGTGTCTTCAATGGTTATTCAAGCAAAGGCTTTGTGTTAAGTAGTGCCCACTATAGAGGTTTAACAACTTGATTTTGATGATTAACTTGAAAGCAGTTTATTAACACTGAAAATGCAGAATTGCTCCCGTTCAAAGTTTAAGACCAACACAGCCCAGGTTACTGGTTCTTTCTTACTACAAAGACCTTCAGTTATCTAAATACTAAAAACTTACTAGCTTTATAGCAACAGGATAATTATCTTACAATGGTTAGTTATCCACAACAGGTTATATAGGACCCGATGTCTATTGGTGCACGTTTCTTTCTTCTACCACTGAAAAATAAATCATTACTCTAAAACATTAATAAGTATAAACCGATCGACAGCAAAACGTGTTCGGGGGTTACTATATTTAGATTTAAGTGCTGTTGGCTGACTCTTTTCGGATAAAACAATTTCATGGTATATCTTTGGAGGATGAAATCTATTTGGAAAATTTGGCTGATGGCCTGAATTTTAAGGATAAAAACTTTCGTCAGCTAAAAGCACTTGATGTGCTACTTTTTTAAAGATAAAGAGTGGTTTCCATTATTCGAAACATCTTTCTGATGTTTTAACGACAGCATACTTTCCTTGTTCTTCTTACTCGGTTCGCGTATTTCAATACTTTATACTTTATTATTCATATGTTAAACATTTGTGTTTTATGTTTAATTTGAAATAATTTATTTTTATAACTTAAAGATGGCGAACTAGCAAATTATCAAAAGAGTTCCTTATTTTGTGGACAAAATAACAGAGCGACAAAACAAAGTAAACTTGAAATATATCGAAAATTTATTTCATTGCAATATTAAAGTACATTTATTTTCCTTTGAATGTTTTAAATGAATTTTTGATGCACGATTACGAGAAATTTTCTCGATTTTCCATAAAGATACAGCGAAAGTTAAGTACCGCAAAGATTAATTATGTTCATTATATTAGGTAGCTTACAGCATTCATTTAATACTTTACCTCAGCATGATGTTCATTAGTCCACAGTTGACTCTTGCACAACTGTTTCCCAATAATGTCATGTATTCGGCAACTTTAAATTCGCTAAGATGTCTTTTTGGTCTGAAAATACATACCACACGATGTATTATTGAAATTATTTGAACCGATCGGCATACCACACGATGTATTACTACATTATTTGAACCGATTGGATATGGTTCAATTATTTTGAGAGTTTCGTTTAAAACTTACTAAATAACTAAATAGACAGAGGGAGAGAGTAAATTAGGCCATATCTGACCTGTTGAATAAATTTGAGTAATATAAAGATGAAATCAGTGTGATTCATTTCCCTTCACTCCACAAGATAAGACAAAGTGTAATGTATCGACTAAGATTACCTTTTTTGGATTTTGTGAGATATCATTTATCAGGAGTGTTATTTATGAAAATAGACAAATTATGATATCAAAATTACTGCATGTTTTGTTAGTTTTTGACGTAGCACAATCTACACGAATCACGATCCAATGCACTTTATTTTTGTAACTTCTATAATTTGCTACATAGTTATCCTATGTACGCCTTTTTTGGCTTTAGGATATTCAGGGTAAAGGTCTTTTTGACAAGACCAGGAAATTTCTGCAATCTCAATATTTTATGTAAAAAAAATTGTAGGTAGGCAGTCAAACATTTATCATTAAATGCAAATCCTTTATTGGAAGCATGTTATAAACATATTACATAGCCCTTTTTCATATTCACAAAGAGATCAGCCAAAAGTGTCCATATAATTGTGGACTTCGCCTCCTGTCAATATCTGGGCAGATATGTTAAAGGCTATGCATTGATCTCTTAATATTTATAAAACGAAAAAGATTCTGATAGCTTTCCGTTAAATTAACCAGATTCTGATGAGTCTATGCTGTTTTAAGCCTTTCAGCTGCACATTATGTGGTTGCTGCCGAGTGTTATACATCAAATGGAAGAGTACTTATGGTTCACCTAGAATTTGTTATGAAGTAAAATAGTATTTTCGGCGAAACCTCATTAAAGGTACTTAGATTATATCTTCTCCGTCAGGCAAATTTTTCTCTTTGTTTTGAGTCGCCGAATGGTTTGATTATTGATATGTGAACAGATGAGACAAAATAACTATTCACTGAATCTGATGTCACAGCAGATTTTGTGTTGATTTGTTTTTTCTGCTGATCAATAATTTACAGAGCAAAAATCATAAAAAAATTGCATTGTATTCCGTATTTTGTTTTCAAAAATATACGATACGCCAAATAATCGTTAAAGACAGTGAATGAAACCAGAGTGGTTTTCTTTATGGACGATTTAACAACTTTTCCCATGCACTTTCATGCTTTGGAAATTGTTATGCATGAAGTTGTCTGTTTACACTAATCCAAATGATTAAAAGGGTTTAACAATAATCTCAAATATCTATATATATGTCACTTAATGACTAGTAATGTCTACTAGTAGTATCCAATTCCCACGGGGGTCAATGCAAAGAATTCTCTCTCATTCTGATAATTTGTAAGTAGAGTGCAAAAAAGCAATATTCCTAATCCATCAAACACTGAAATTTCACATAGGAACAAATTTTGTATTTTGTCTTTTTGAAAAAACTTCGAGGTGAGTGTTAGGCCACAAAGATATTCCTGTGAATGTACATATTTAGATACTGATAATTTTGAATGATAGAATTACAATTATATAAAGTCGAAACTTAAAACTTATCTGAAATTATGATACTATGGGTGTATTTTTTTCGTCCATCCAGAAAATGTCTGGAACGTTCTCTGTGCCCCTGGTCAATAAAGTGAAAAAAGAACAGTCAGCACAAAGAATATGGTGGACAGTTTCATGATTGGAAAGTTGTTGTTAAACTGATCCGTGATCACTGAAATTACTAATTACATACTGTGAAAATAAATAATCCTTAGAGTGTTTGTAATTATTCCATGTCAAGGAAAATGAAAAAGCCTGAAAATAAGCATGAATATTTCAAAAATTACCTCCTTTAACTGCCTCCTGCAAATATCAAGGCATTTGATCAAATTTCAGAAATTTAAAGAAAGAAACGATTTTTAAGTTAAATAAAAATTTTGCCGATGCTTTTACCTTTATAGTTTAGTTTATGGAGATATATCAAAAATCTTATTTCCGATGTAAAAATGAAATATGAGTAAAAAAGATTTTTGACCATTTAAGAATGTTGTCGATGTTCAAATACGTTTTAAAATGTGACTATTTAGTCCTACTTTTCTTTCCAAACTTTATTTCAATTCAATGGACATCAATCATGTTCTGGTTCGCAAAACAAAAATGTAATCTCAAAGGATCTGAACAAACGACGCCAAATTGGATTCTCTCTGCAATACCTAAAAAGATGGTCACACGGCACAGTGTTCCGGATGTTCTCGCACATTGTTCTGGTGCACTTTATTGACCAGAACTTGTCCAGAACGTCCTGGACAGACGAAAAAAATACACCCTATGTTGAACGCGATTAGAGGTTCTACTCGTTAATATCAAGACATGCAGACAAATGCTAACTGTAGAATTCTCTTAGAGTACAAAGGAAAACAAATGAAAGAAAAGGGAAATATAAGAATAGCAAAAGTTTATAAAAACTAGAAAAACTGTGCGCAAAGCTCACACATACATACCCCTGCTTTATCGTTTGATTCCAGAATATTAAAAAATACCCTAAAAAATCAAGTCAAATCAAATTTCTAAAAAAAGTAAGTGAGAACCGAACCGGCAATCAAAAAACGAACAATCCATGGGCAGTGGCAACATCGGACACACTAAGAAACAAGGACACCACTTGAGTACGGGACAAAAAAGAAAATGAGGACACACATATAGATGAACAACAGCAAAAAGCTGGTTCACAAAGTTTCATTGAATATCACCAAGTGGTCTAGGAGGAGTTTTCGCCACAAAGTATGTACCATATAGCGGACGGAATAGCAAACGAACGAACGACCGAACGAATGGACGAACGACCGAACACCATGATAACTATATACCACCGGCTAAAGCGGGGATATACCGGTAATAAAGACACAGAATCGAAAAGATCTGATACTGTTTATCAATCTACCCACAGGCTGTTAAAGGGATACTATACAATGTAGGAAGAATTGTCAGAGTGGATAGGGTTATCAGCCAAGACAAAATGTAATCTATAAACAGCGTTGAATTGAATTGAATAGGTACCTGTATCATTACAAGAAAGAAAACAAATCTTACTCCAAATAATGACCGAGTTTTTGAATTGACCTTATCTTTACTTGTTAATTTGATTTACAAATTTCACAGAGAAAATTTAAAGAAAATAGTACGGGTTTCTGTATGTACATGCTATATTTGCTGTGACAATAGAAAAAGAAGGTAAACAGGGAATGTTTCAAAGAGACAACGACCCAAAGGGGAGTAATAACAACTCAAAGCTACCATAAGATCTGCAATTAACGGTGAGAAAACCCCACATATATATTTTATACCATGATAGTTTGAATGCAAATATTTGATCTATTCTTGTCGCCACAGAGAACAAGAAAGTAAACGGACAGACACAAAAAGTTCTTAGTTAGGCTTTCGGAAACAACTACAATACGGAACAAAGAATGGGATTATTGCACAAAAAAAAAAAATATACAAAATCAATTTTCAGAGACATGGCAAAAGCGAGAATACAGCAAAACGCAAAACAAAAACACCAGACAGCCACAAAGAAATGAAAATTAAAACAAAACATAAAGAACTATGGTACTTATATATTGTGATATCCCATTAAAACCCGGGGGCGACAATAAATCCTCCTGGAGGTAAGCATGTCCTGTCCCATTTACGACATCCGTCCCGTCACACAGTTGTTGAGGCATATATTGCTTTGAAAGAAATTTACCTTATCTGATTGGTTAATATCATTTCAATCCAACTAAAAATCAATGGTACATGTTACTTCTCTAGAAACAACAGTTGTCTCCGCACTTTGCAAGTAATATCCTCACAAAGTGTGAGATTTGTTTTGCAAATTAATCACTGAAATTAACTGTTAACACTCAAACAAATACATGTTGAAAAAAGTTTGATTGTTAGGTAGAAGTTCCAAAAAGAAGTGAAGTTTTCAAGTTTCAGGTAATTGAACAAAAATGGACTTACAGATTGTTGCATTCAAATTATCTAAAACGTCTGGTTTCACTCAAGCATATTCAAGAAACATGATTCTTAGGTAAAATTACGAAAATGCCATGTCTTTGAGAACTTCAAGTAATTAACCTAAACTGGGAGTCATTTTTTTCGCTTCAACTTATTTTCAAACTGTGGTTGCTATGTTAAATTAAAAAAAAATACGCTGTCTTCCTGGGTTTCCTTAAATTTGCCAAAACTAGAATAGTTATATTTGCACTTTACATTTTGAAATCTTTTTGAAAATATATATAAAAAAAGTACGGTTGCTAGGTTGGAATTTTGATGTAGTTTTGGGAAACTAGAAAAAAAAGCTCAGTAAAAGAATGTTGATCCATAATCATATTTGTGACCCCGGCCATAAAAAGAATTAAATACATAGATATCGTTGCTTGGTAGAATTTCAAAAGAACAACATGCCTTTGAGAATTTGGTAAAATGTACATGAGGATAATAATAAAATTACCAATTGTCAAGAACCGAAAGAAATAGGGCGAAAAAGACATAAAACCATCCAAAATCGTCAACCGCAATAGTTCTAACTCGGTACATGCATTTAAAACGAAACGGGGGTTAAACCGGTATTATTGCGCAACGAAACATCCCCGTCAGTGTGACAGGTGCTGTTAACAGAGCAGGACATGCTTACCCTTCTGGAGTACCTGGTGTCACTCTCAGTTTCACTGGAGTTAACACTGTGAGTGCATTTGTTTTGAATGATGTGATTTCTATTTCTGTGCTTTGTGTCTGTCTAACGTCATTGTTTTGTGTCTGTCTAACGTCATTGTTTTGTGTCTGACGCCATTGTTTTCGGTGTTCTCGTTTTAGCCATGTCTTTGGCTTCGATTTTTTTGTGGATTTCCCTCTTTTGTTCCTTCGGTATTCTACTGCCGTTCTTCCATAGCGGAAGTGTTCGGAAGCAACCCAACAGCAAAAGATTTTGAAATGTTGTAGACAATGAAAGGAAAAGTTCATACCAGTACTAAGTAAAAAATAAATCTTGAATTACAGCTTAGACAGAAACTTCAAATTTTTCCACCCGTGACTTATAACAATTAAAGATTTTGTCTAATGATTGAATGCGACGGAATTTTTTGAAGCCTTGATTAATAAGGTGGTCAAGGAAATAACTGTATATGCCTAATCAGAAAGTCTGAATAGTTCGTGCAAGCTCTCGTGTAAGGAACAAACTATGACATCTACACTCCGTTTGCAGTAGAATGTGAAATATTACTTTCTTTAATTTCTAGCAAATTTAAGCACCTCCTGATCGACAAATATCGAAACAATAACTTATATATATGAAAAAGAAAGGATATGGGGTAAATGTCAAGGAGACAACATCGCATATGGAGGTTAAAACGACCCAAATCAAAGCATCTAGGGGTTACCGTACGGTCTTCAACACAGTGAGGAACCTCACACCATAAAGCAAGCCCTAAATGGCCCCAAAAAGTAAAAAAGTGAATAAATCAATGGAAACAAACCACATCCAATAACCCGAATATCAAGGAACTAAAATTTTATAAGAAGACAAGGACAAGCCAATAACCAGCTTGGGACAGGCGCACAAATTGTGGTGGGGTTAAACTCGTTTTCTTGGATTCAAACCCTCCCTCTTTGTGTGGTGAATGGCTAAAAGTAAATACACAAAAAGACTCACAGTAAAAATCAAACTAGAAAAAACTTATCAAGTCGAGTATCCTTGCAATGAAGAACATAAAACATAAAGACAATACACACATGTACTGTCCGGACAGTTATAACTGAAATATAGCTAATGACATAATTTCGGTTGACTATGATATCAAGCCTTCTTACATATGAAACTTCAATTTAAATACCTCTATGTTTATAAAATTATTTTCAGTTACTGATTAGTCAAAAATGTAAGTGTCTCGTGTTAATTTCTATAAATAGTGCGACCGCCTGTTGATGCAATTAACACCGGAATCATTGTCTCGCGAAATTTTTAAATTTCTTTTATCAAGATTACTCAATTTAATGAAAATAAATATATTTTTATAAAAAATATTACACTCAACATCCCTTTTCAATGAATGGCGCAATGATACACATAGCAACGATGATAGCAACAAAATGGCGGCATATTTGAGACTGGAGACTAACAGGATCCCTTTACTTCAAATAAAATGAGTAGGAATAAGAGAAATGTTTCTAAATTAAATTGAATAACCTTAGTGAGCAAGCTCACATACCCCACGCCCCCAAATATCAGGAAATTCTGCATTATTGAACTCCAAAAGTACCCTATGCAATATAATACATGAAAATGACAAAGTTCATCAATCAAAAATTATAAAAAAAAACAAAATCAAAAGTAGCATGCACATCTTTGATATGTGTACAATGATCAAGCAAAATAAAAATTTCCTATATTAAAGACTTTAGGAGGGGTTGTCCGGACAAATGATGTACCCTATAAGCAATATTATGCTTAAAAATGACAAAGTTCATCAATGTGTATTTTTGTCAAAAATGATCAAAAATCAAAATCAAAGTAGCATGCAATCTTTGATATATGCACAATCATCCTGCAAAATAAAAATTTCCTATCTTAAAAACTGTGGGAGGAGTTATCCGGACAAATGATGTACCCCCTTAGTGATGACAGACGGACAGACGGACGGACCAGTCAATAACTATATACCCTCTGCAACTTCGTTGCGCGGGGTATAATAATTTGTTTTCCCGTTTATTACGATAATTTCTCAAATCTCGATAGTTGAATTCTCACATAATTTAGTTCTCGGTAAACCTCAAACTTTAAAATGTGAAAATTTAACTATCTTGTTATGAGAAATATACGGTATAAACTGGAAACTGTTAAAGACTATATGTCTATAAAAAGGGAAATTGATAATTCTGAAATTCAATTGAAATGATTTTTTTTGCAATCAAACAAATTTTTGGCAATTATCTATTTCATTGAAACGATTAAAACTGTACGGTTGCTGCTATGTAAAAGAACTGTCTTTGAGAGTTTGGAAACTTTTACAATCCGTATGTTGAAAAAAATTGATTTGAGTGAAACAAACTCAAAAAGAATGGTTGCCGAGGAGAATTCCCCAAATAAGTGGTCTTTGAAAGTTTCAAGAAACTAACAAAAATTGGAACAAATTCTAGACGTACATACTGATGTTTACTACAAAACATTCGCAAATATACATGTTCCTATCGTTATCTATGTTTGTCTTTTGTCATTTTATTGTTTTTTTGTGCAGTTCCCTGTTTGATTGTGATATGTGATTGTAATGATCGGCCATTGTAAGTGTTTCCTGTTATCTTCCTTTCGTTAATGAAAAATTATTAGTTTTTGAGACTTAAGGAAATTTACAAAAGTTGGAACCGGAATAGAAATTCCTAAAGCTTACTGCATATCTAAAGATTATGTGCAAAAATTCTAAAAGAATATCAAAATCCTACATCTAAAAAGACAACAAAAGAACGATTTTAAGTCGCATGCAAGATGTTAAATTTGACCCCCTAATCCTTTTTTTCATCCAGAACAATATCAAATTCCAAAAGCATAATGTTTGCGCGCTTCCATACACTCAATGCAAACATGACGAACTTAAATTCCGAAATAAAAAAATATAGGAGTTCAAGTCGCAAGAAAAGCATCACATGTGGACAGACGGATGCATTCCGTGTTTTGTTATGATAATAATTCAAGTTTATAATGCATTTGCGTCTATACATTTAGATTGTAACGACTTTCTAGAGCTATATACACGTGGTTCACTTTATAACAGCCAATGCCAAGTTTTGATGTACATTGGAGATTAATCTCATTGTTTTAAATCACCATTTCTTTAATTAATACCCTAACCTCTGGACGTCTAAAAACAAAACTTTACGACAAGCGTGATGATTTCGTCTTTCCAATAGTGAACTTCCCGTTTTTGAGCAGTAATATTCCCATTTCTCCGGCATATGGCGTGTACATTTCACAACTCATTCGCTATTGCCGTGCCTGTAGCTTGTACAGCGATTTTGTCAACAGAGCGAAATTACTGTCTCAAAAACTTACACATCAAGGGTATGTTCAGTCACTGTTGCAATTGTCACTACAGAAGTTTTACGGTCGTCACCATGATTTGACAGACCATTACAATGTTTCTGTTTCACAAATGAGAACAGATGTTTTTGGGTAGATCCAGAGTTTGTTACCGGACTGACTAACACCGACTGTGACAAAACCGGACCTTTCACTGGCAGTGTGACGGGTGCCACGCGTGGAGCAGATCATGCTTACCCTTCCGGAGCACCTGATGATACCTTAGTTTTTATAGGGGATTGACACTGCTAGTGCTTTAGTTTTGTGGCGTTCTTGTTCACTTTTGTTTATTTGTTTTGTCTTTGTCATACTGTCTCAATTCTTGTTGCTGTGAGTTGCCGTGATGTTGGATTTATGATTTTAGAATTTCCCCTTTCCTTTTCTTGCTTCGGTATTCGTTTGCCGATGTACTTTGAATGATTAACATCTCGAATAAGTGATACAAAATGGAACAAAGTATATAACAGGAAATATCTACGATGGCTGAAAATAACAGTTATATGCCACAATCTGCAAGGGAACTACACAGGAAAAAAAACACAAACAAGACAAAAGACCAACGTAAACAACGATAGGAACTCGGGACAGCCGGACTTGGTACCGGCACTAGTAAAAGCCAGCGGTAGGGTAAAATCGGTTTATGGGTACCCAAACCTCCTGTGTATTATCTGAGGTGTGTTGCTTTTAAACCAATTTGAAACGGATAGACGGACAGAAAGCCGTATTCTATAGCTTAATTCTCGATAAATGATACAAAGTGACCGTGAACAGCGATCAAAAAACAATTATATCAATAAATGCATTAATAAACACCTCAGGCCCTTAAACAAGTAACTCAAATGACTTTGTAGATTTTTGAAAGATATAATTCTATGCAACCTAACCATGCACGTTGTTGTATCTCAAAACAAACTGAAAGAGGGTTTTTGCAAAGGGAAAATTGCAATGTGAACCTGAACTGGTCTGAAATTACCCATTGGAATAGAGGGAAATAAGATCTATCCAGTTTCCACCACAGAAAAGTAACGTTGGAAAGAATGGTTATATAAACACAGAAAAAGAGAAAACCGCCGTCGCACGTGTAAAGCATAATGACATTATAAGTTATCACGCATTGAACCAACTAATATGATTATTTAGATAGTGTCGAAAATCGTTGAACGGTAAGACCGTCAGGTCGCACCGTTCAACCATTTTCGACTCTATCTAAATAATTATATTAGTTGGTTCAATGCATGATAACATTTTTGTGCGGTTATAGCAAGAAAACAATAATTACAAAATGACCCACATTTAACACATAAACGCTACCTCGTAACTTAAACAATAATACACAACCGAATGATTTATTGATTTTTCATGTGATAAAGATTAAACCAGTAAACATATGCCAGTAAATGACGTTTTCGTAAACCTTTGCAAATGAATGGAGATAAAATATTTCATATCTAATTTAGATGTTATTCCAAGTATAGATGTATTTCCACGGGTGTATTTCATATTTTAAATTTTGAATGTTAATATCAGGCTGAAATTACTGTTACATTACGTGGAAGTAAACTATATTCAATTTCGATATGTTTATTTATCCATGCTAACTGCATGTTGGTGAATGTTGTCTTTATGTAAAATTCATATATGTATTACTCTATTTAATTGACCTGACTGTTCACGGGTCAATTATATCGGGATTATTCGTTTTAATCTTATTTACAAGACAGGGAAAATTAAGCCACGCCCAACCTGTTCAATAAATTTGAGTAATACGCTTTTGAATGACTTTGGTCTAGGTGAAACACTATATTATGATAATAATTGATTTTCTTGTTGTGTTTGGCGGACATGGTTATTTAGCAGGTGGTTGATCAACCAATAGAATCCAAGTTTACATTTGCATAACCGCACAATAAAATTTCCAAAGCAGATCAACAAAATCCATGCAAGTAACAAGTATCGATAAATTTTTAAATGCATAAGGTGTCATCAAACAGTA
>MJUU01026460.1:169698-183088 GCA_002080025.1 Modiolus philippinarum
TTCTGAAGGCCTTCTTTACTTTCTGATAGAATAAGAAGATCATCAGCAAACAAAAGACTCCCTATCTGACTATTTATTAGTTTTAATGGACAACAATTGTCTTTGACAAAGTTTTCCACTATATCATTAATGTAAATATTAAACAATGTAGGTCTTAATGAATCTCCTTGTTTTACTCCCCTAATAATATTAAAAAATCTTGAGTGTTTGTCTTTAAATTTTAATGAGGAGTTAGTAGCATTAACAACCCATGTTTTATTTAACGTCAAGAAAGTAGCCGTGTATGAGATGGAGAGCTGTGGGCGTTTATACGTTGTATTAGTTTTTAATCCCATTGTCGGACAATGAATAATTATGTTTGTGTATATATATCAATAAATAATGAAAATTTTATGTAAATTTAAAATTTAAATAAAAAAAAAAAAAAAAAAAAAAAAGAAAAAAAGGAAAAAAAAAGGTGGTCAAGATTCGTAATGGCTTTTGTATTTATCTTTACATCCCCAAACACCCTAAACCAGGTGTTGATGTAGGGGAATTGTAAAAATATTGACTACTAAAAAGAAATAAAAGATAAATCAATAATTATAATAATTGTGTTTGTAACAGTTCTTTACCCGATACCTTATGCTAACGACCCCACCCACCCCCCAAATAAATTATATATAAATATACAAATAAATAAACGGATTTTACAAACTCAAAATGTGGGCCTTTATATTTTCCGTATAAGTCATGATTTATAGTTCATTACAAACCTAAGATCGATTGTTTCGATTTTTCAAAAATATTTGTTCTATGAAAATATATTTCAAAAAATCAGTTTCCATAACTTCAAATTCTCCCAGAAACATATCAATGATGTCATATGTATATTAATAGGCGTTGTTGGCATTGATGGTATCGTTTGGCTTTGTACCAAAATGGATTTTATCTCAAACTCAAAATGTAAGTTTTTATCTTTTCAGTGAAAATAACAATCTTCAGGTGAAAACGAACAATCTATTGTTTCGTTTTGTTAAAAAAATATGTGCTATGAGAAGTTATTTACAGAAATCATTTTCCATCAATTCAAAATTCTCCTTACAAAATCAATGATGTCATATTTATTTTGAAGTCACGATGGTTTTTAATGGCACACATCCGGGGGGTTTGATGGTTCTGATGGCAAACATCCGGGGGTTTTGTTGGTTTGATGGCACACATCCGGGGTTTATGTTGGTTTAATAATGATATCATATCTATTAATAGCATATTTATCAGGCGATGAATTATTAGCCAATCAACTGTTTCTTAAATTTAGAAGGGAATATAGTATTAGGAAAGCGTATGACCTGGTCATTGCAGATTTAACTCTCGTACAGTGGTACATATTGACGGAATAGTTGAATTGCATAAATTTATTTATTAATTTTTGTGCTTTTATGGAGTTACGATGTTACCATTTGGATTTTTATGTTGTGTATTAATATTCGTCAAATTCAGGTACACGTGTATTTTTATTGATCTTTTATGTACTATGCCGATGTTATACATTGGCATCGGATTTAACTCATGTGGCAACGGATTTAACTCATGTGACCTATATACCTGATGAATGTTATTTTGTGATAATGTTTGAACTGTTACGTAACTTGAACCATGCAGTAATATGTATTCTTCAAACATGCCGACAAATTCTAGGTAAAATGGACATTCTTTGATTTCATGCATAGCGTCACGCAAATTAGAAGTTTACAATGGCCAGAGTGATATTACAATCGTCAGAGGTCAATTGTGATAATTGTTTTAAACTTTGTTATATTTATTGTCCTCTAAATTTATTTAAAATGATACAGAAAACATGTCATCCTTCGAGTCTTTGATCACAAAATACCACCAATTTGTTGGCATGTAGGAGATTTTCAGTAACTGACGAACGTATCATATGCACGTAACTTTACTAATAACTAAATACCGAAATTACTGTGAATTTAAATTCTGCATATGCGCATTTCGACAACTTATGTCTCTTCAGTGCAGATAAAATCTAAACGTTTGGAAAACCAAAAAGTCAAAGATGTTTAAAAACTGATAGAGAACAAATAACCAATATGATCTAAATGTAAAGCCAAAATCAGCTAAGGACAGAGCTTTGCATGAGGGAGATACTCCTTAGTTTTCAACAAAATTTACAAAAATTAGATATTGTAAGTTTCCAAAAAAAATCGGCTTTCGGGTCAGCACCGAAGTACTGACTACTGGGCTGGTAAATACCCTCGGGGACTAACAGTCCACCAGCAGTGGCATCGACCCAGTGGTAACAAATAACTAAATACCGAAATTACTGTGAATTTAAATTCTGCATATGCGCATTTCGACAACTTATGTCTCTTCAGTGCAGATAAAATCTAAACGTTTGGAAGACCAAAAAGTCAAAGATGTTTAAACTAGATGTTTACTGAAGCATGCCGCAAAGAAACAAAATGACTATATATTCATTGCTTGGACATTAAGGAATGCCAAATACGTTCGAATCGGTCTTAAACGTGGATCAGCCGGTTTATTCCCAAAATGCCTACTGGACTAAAACAACATCTAATTAAGTATAGGGATTATGGGGACTTTTAAAGGGTACTGCAATTAAAGTAACCTTTAAATATTCTGTAATTAGTAGGCATTTAATAGGTGGAAATAGCATAGGAGTTGAAAAAAATAATGAAACTGTTGTTAAGTAAATCAAATTTATGAACATAATTTTCTTTGATGTAAAAGTAAAAATTAAAAAAGACAGCGAATATATAGAAATTATTATATATTTCTCTCGCTTCATCTTTTCTATATTTTTTTATTCCAATGTATTTGTGTGCTGTAGAAGTCTTATTTATTTTGTAAATGTCACTTATTTCTCTCTTGAACTGTTTTATACACGTGTTTCATACTGCGTTTTTATCAAATATCTGCACCGAAGAGACATAAGTTGTCGAAATGGCCATATGGGTCTTTGGTAGTGGTGGTGTCTGTTTTCGTCTGGCTCTTTACAGTGAAGATTTGGCCGAGTTGAAGGTGGGTAAGTGCTCAATGATTTCTCGTCTGGCATCATCCCATTCGTTGTCTCTAAGTTTGTTGAGTTCCTCTGAGTAAATGGTTTGTATTGGATGGACTTCATCTAAGAAACGTTTGGTGATAGCATTCATTATCTGTTTAGCAACAACTTTGGTTTGGTTGGTTGGATCATTGTGAGGCTGTCTACCAATTTCTGTAGGTATGTTGTTGCAGGTAGATAAAGCTTCCTGAAGATGTAGCCATTAAAGGCAAGATTCTGGTCACCTTTCTGGTTGGTAATAATCGCAACGTTCAAATGAGCATTAGCCATTGTGAATTTGAATGAGGATAACCAGTTTTGTTCGCAATTATTTACAATTCTTGAGCTTGCTTAGTTCATTGGGTATATTAACTTATCTAATTTATAACTTAGGCTTTTGAAAAGGCTGTCTTTCCCAATCTGATACTGTATGCATCAGCTTGGGTTAAAATAACTTAGCAAAATAAAGCATCATTATATTTTCAATTTGTTTGATATTATTCACTTGTTTTATGTTTTTTGCTTTGTGGGTTTTTTTTTGCCATTTCACATTTTCTTTAAATTTGCAATTAATAATTATTCTTATCTACAATTATTGTATGTATTTATTTATTTTTATGTATTTATTTATCAATTTCTTGCTACATGTCTACTTATTAATTACAGGTAAAATCAAGTGAACTAATTAATTGGTACCCTTTTGATAGGCCCCTAATCCCCCTTCCTAATGAGATGTTGTTTTTATCCAGTAGGCGTTCTTGGAACACACCGATCAGCCAGTGGTGATCGGACACATTGCACCTAAGGAAAAAATAAATATATCAATTCTAGAACGGATTACAAAAATAAACGTTCGGCGTCAATTTGAACAAAAATACCGATTCTTCCTGTTTTTTTTTCTCATATTGACTTTTCTTCGTATATGGATTTTCAAACAGAGAAATATCAGATTGTTTTTTTCGATGCGATTTAAATTTCAGAAAGCTAATACTGTCAAGCAATAAAACAAATCTCCTTGTGTCTCATTATGGGCCAAAAGTAACCATAGGGGCTTGACTTACGAAAAACAGAACAAACTATATTTTCTGTTACCCTACTAGTTTTTACACCACGGGTAAAGCGACAACTAAAATATACCATCGAATAGACTTGCTTTCAATTGAAGAAAAGCTGTCAGATGGGAACATACATTTTTTGTTTGTAAATACTCCCTTTGTTAATATTTCTTGTTGCATCATTCAAAAATCAGCTGTACTGTTCACTTGCACAATTTCGTTGTGCATAATAAACTTTTTAATTAGAGGAATCACTTTAATATCCGCTTTAAGTAATGACAATAATAGAAATTTATAACTGACAATGGAATCGACCTTGCCGTTACCTATAGGAACTAGCATTGCATGTACACCATCTTAGGTCAAGTTCTAAACACCAATTGATGTCAAAAACTAAATACCGAAGTTTCTGTGAATTTATTTTCTGCATATGCGCATTTCGACAACCTATGTCTCTTCAGTGCAGATAAAATCTAAACGTTTGGAAGACCATAAAATCAAATGTGTTAAAAACTGATAGAGAACAAATATCAAATATCAAAAAGAGGAAAAGTAGTTTCTGTAGTTCACGAGGATCTTATCTCGTTTTCATGCAATTCCTGCATCATCCTCAACATAAATTGTGAATCCCCTAGCTGTCACGATTTAATGTGCACACATTATTGACATCCTCTTATTTAAAATATCAACTAACTGAAAATTTTAACATATTAAATTTTTGTATGCAGTATCGATAAAAATATGATATTATTCAAAGCCGATAAAAATGTAAACACCACACCACTTTATGACATCCCATGGTCAAATTTTACTGATGTGGCTGTTCATAAACTTAATATTATTTAATGTCTAATCATGAGATTCCTACATTTGGACTATTGGTAAAATGAGAAGAGATTTTATTCCGTAAAGAAAAGATAACAGATCTGAACTCCTTAAACATAATGGGCTCCGCTGGCCTTTCGAGATACATGTATTTGTTTGTCACTGAGAAATTGTGTTCACACACAAAAAAAAAATCAATGCGTGCAATCGACAGGTTTGTCAACAGTTATTCGTTCATTAGTTCAGAAATCGGTTCTCATTCTCGTTTTCTGGTACTGTAGCACTCAAATTTCTGCCTTCAATTACACAAGAGCTCCTTATGGGTAGTCCCGTATTCGATTTTAAAACTGACAATACAATAAATGAAAACCACAAGTTTAAAAAACTCAAATATAGCAAGAAAACAAAAAAATATTAGGAAAACAATTACTTAATATTTGTTCTTGGCGTTCATTAAAATGCCGCATTTTCGGTAATTTGTACGAGTAATTCAGTATCTGTGGGCCTCCAGTTTGTTATAACTTATAGCATCAACTGGATTCACATTAACTTTTAAACATTTTCATGTAATCTTAATTTGCTCCTCAGTTAAAATCTGTACTATGTTTCCAGCAAATAGTAATTACTTTTTCCAGTTGAAAATCTGATATCTGCCACTAGGGAACGAACAATCCTAAAGTACAAATAATTGATAGTGAGAAGATAACAGGAAACATGACCGAAAATGACCGAAAATAACAATCTCATGCCTCAACAGGGAACTGCGCACGAAAAACAATAAAAACACAAAATAAAACCGTAGACAACGATAGGAACTCGGGATTTCCGAACTTAGTACCGACACGTCTAGCAACAGCAAGCGGTAAGGTTCAATCGGTTAATTGGTACCCAAACCTCGCCTTCCTCTGTCCCGTTTCCCTATAGTATAATAAATATACAAATTAAACCCAACATAGGTAGACTATTAACTCCAAGACCATAATCTTTAGAAGAATAGAATAAGACATAACTTAATCTAGAAAAATAGTCAACGAATGCTCGCCGCTTAACTACCGGTTAGCTCAAGGAGCCTAGTCTGCTAGTAGAACATTATCGCACTACGGAATCATCATGTATTTCAGTAGACACCTGAAGTATCAGTGAGAGGCCAGTATACATGTAAAACCTTCAGGTAATTAATCCCAAAGCCAATTTAACGGAATCATGAAGAATATACTGTCAATATCCCCTATTACGTAAAGAATGTAAGTTACGTTCCAGTTTTTCTGGATTTTTTACGACATACTTCACGAAAAAAATACAATGTTGTTTTGGTAGAATAAAAGAACCAATGGCACTGAGGCCGAAATTCGTATCGAAAATTTCCTTATTTATGCCAATGGCATTTAATTTCTAAAGATGCGACTCGATTAAATGCCTTATTTAAGTCAATAACACATTGACTGCAAAAAGGTGCACATTGACGCAAATAAGGCATGTAATCGAGTCGCATCTATAGAAATTGCCATTCACGTAAATAATAAAATTCTCGATACGCACTTCGACCCCAGTGAATGGGAAATATTCGGCTCGGAGAGCATGTGGCAAACAAACTTGGAGATAGTGGTTGTTAAATGGTCACCTTGACAAAATCATGACAAAGTCTTACCAGAAACAGACAATAAAGTTAACATAAATTTGTCAAGTCTTCCAAAGTTCTATACAAACATTGACTAACTAGATATGCATTGAAGTTACTGTAAAATTGTCATTTCGATAGCTAACCATGTCTTCGATTTTGTAAATTCCACTCCTTTGTTCCTTCGGTATTCTACTGCTGTTGTTTTAGTACATTTAGAAGTTTTAACAGAAAAAAATGTATAAAAATAAGGTAATCATTCAATTTTCAACGGTTGATTTTAATACAACGAGTTTACACACAATCCTCTAAAGAAAGCAAGGAAATGGGTTTCTCGAAAAACGAAAACGTCGTATATTTATATATATGGTACAACTTGTTAAATAAATAAATAAATAAAAAAATAAATAACGTTGAAAAGTGAATTCAGCTCAAGCTAGGACCTGAGTCGTCTAAACTTACTATGAGGTATGAGTGTTTGCTCATTGTTGACTTACTATGAGGTATGAGTGTTTTTTCATTGTTGACTTACTATGAGGTATGAGTGTTTTCTCATTGTTGACTTACTATGAGGTGTGAGTGTTTTTTCATTGTTGACTTAGCGTTGCTCGACAATTAGCAATGAATTCCGCTCAAACCGGTGCTAGGGGCCGTATTGAACTTGCTATGAGGTATGAGTAAAGCTCATTGTTGAAGGCCTCATGGCGACTTCAAGATGAAGAACAACAATAGAAGCGTGGTTCCATTGCTTATTTACCATGTATTTGTAGAGACTTTGTCTCATTTGCATTTACTCCATATCCCTTCGTTGATAATTACTATGAGGTGTGAGGTTTTGCTTCTTGTTAAGGGCCTCATGGAGACTTTTGTCTTTGCAGAAGGACATTTGACAACTTACGCAGATCAAATCAAAATATTTGGAAAACCATGAACCGAAGGATGTATAAAAGCTGATCAAGAGCAAATAAACAATACGATCTTAATGGAAAGCCAAAACCATCTAAGGACGACACTTTGCCGGAAGAAAACATACCGACCATTTTCAAACAAAATAAAAAAAAATTAGCAGTTACAAGTTTGCCGAATAAAATAGGTTTTCAGTCAGCTATTGGGTTGACAAGGTATCGACTCGGTGGTAAGAAATAACAATTTAGTCTCTGCAATCTTTCATTTCGATAACTTATATCTCTTTAGTGCAACTCAAATCTATACATTTGGAAACCCATGATGAAAAATGCGTAAACTTCGGAATTAAAATATAGCTTCATTTAATTCAATATTAATCGAACTTCAAAACGAAGTCTAAAACGAATAATGCTTTGAATGAATCATATCTTTCAATGGGTAAAGGTATTCAAAATTTTCTGCTATATATAAAATGTTTTATTACAGAAAATTGTATGAAACGTAAATATCTTTTTTTTTCAAATTTCTCATGAATATTACATATTACTCCCGCCTTGTACAAATTTAATTTTGAACTCTGATGAGAACAATGTCAGTTTGATTTTATTCAAATATTCGCATCGTAACTCTAGCGTGATCATTATAGCGTGATCATTATAGCGTGATCATAGCGTGATCATTATAGCGTGATCATTATAGCGTGATCATAGCGTGATCATTATAGCGTGATCATTATAGCGTGATCATTTTAGCGTGATCATAGCGTGATCATTATAGCGTGATCATTATAGCGTGATCATTATAGCGTGATCATAGCGTGATCATTATAGCGTGATCATTATAGCGTGATCGTTAGTATTGGCTTTTGTCTCTCGGTAAGCACTTGGGATTGAAAACTAAAAAAAGTGTTTGTTTTTTGTTTGACAGAAACCATAAACGTCATAAATTGTAGTTCATTATCAAATCACAGTAACGTAATATTTTACGTTTTGTTTATCAAATAAATGTTGAGGCTCATGTAGGGTTGTTATTTACAAGATATTTTCCCCCAGGAGTACTCATACCTAGGGTACATTGTATTTTTGACTGGTTATCTGATTTCTGCATTTTTATTTGATTGCAACATTTGATTTTCATTAAATATTTTCAAACTTTTACCATGGTACTGTTTAAGGGTTAGAGAAGTAACATGTGCCATGGATTTCAATTGGTTTTGTCTATAAGGGTTAGCAAATGACATTGACCAATCCGCTACCAAACAGATATTTCAAAACAATATTTGCCTCACTGATAGTGTGACGGGTGTCGCTAGCGGAGCAGGACATGCTTACCCTTCCGGAGCACCTGATGTCACTCCCGGTTTTCATGGGAGTTCACACCATGAGTGCCTTAGTTCTTAATATTATCTTTTTATATCCGTGCATTGTAGCTGTCTCACGTCCTTGTTTTGTCTTTGTTTTATCTGTAACAGTTACCGTTTTTGCCATGTCTTTGGACCTCGATTTTTGCAGTCATCGCTTCCCTTGTTCCCTCGGTATTCTACTGCCGTTGTTTGATTTGAAAAAAGTTACATGCACCAATATTCTATGATTACTTGATTTCTGGAGCCCGGAGCGTTTTCAAGAAAGTCAATGTATTAAAGGTCATTATTTTCTATGTATCGTTTTCATTTTAGTAACTTCAATTATAGAAACGCCAACGTAAGTGACAATAGAGAGAACTAAATTATGAAGCATTTAGAAATAATTTCAAATTGAATGAAATTATCTTAAATACGAGACATATCCCCACACTTTCGAAGAAAGTTTAGGGATATTTTCGTACCCTCCGTCTGTCTGTCCGTCACACTTTTCATGTGAATCAAACTCCTCCTTCATTTTAGATTTAGGAATATATATTTTGGCGTAGAATTGTTGCACATAGTCTGTATATGCGCAATAAGCTTTTTTGATATTTGATATTTGTCTTGGTGCAAATAAGAGGCCCCAAGAATTCGATTTTTAGCCAATACTAGTGTGTGGCATTGGACAAATACTCCACCTTCATTTTTGGATAAGGGATTTAGTTTTATTGTCGAATTGTTTGTTGCGTATAGTCTGTAGATGCACAATAAGCTTTCCAATACTTGATTTTCATCTTGGCCCAAACAAAAGACGCCAAAGATGTTAATTTGACCTGTCTGGCATCTGACGCAAACCCCTCCTAAATTTTTTGATTTAGGGAAATTTTCTACAAATAAAATTGAACATCACAATCCTAAAAAAAAATATTATTGCAATTTTGTCGTGAATTCACGATGTCGCACACGACCATATTTTACACCCGTAAGTTTTGGAATTGAAAAAGAATTTACATCCAATAAAAGCTAAGTAAACAGTTGCCATGTGGTTCATGTCATGCTAATCTTAATTCTATTTAATAACAGGATATATGGCCCTGCTGCTATGGACCGTCGAGGTAAGAATGTTTGCTCTTGGTTGAAGGCCTCGCGGTGACTTCAAGACGAAGAACACATGTAATGCAATGAATGCGTTGTTCCATTTGTTTAATCCTACCATGTATTTATAGGGATTTTGTCCCATGCACAATTTAATCCATATCCCTTTATTTGTTTATATTTCTCTCATGGTGACTTCAAGATGAAGAACAATAATTAAAGCGTTGTTCCTTTGACTTTTATACGATATATTTGTAGAGAATTTGTCTGATGTGAATTTACTCCATATCCTTTCATTGTCTATATGCACGTATTAGTTTATTCAACGGGTAAGGTAGCACTTCGTTCCACTCTACAGGTTCTTGGTCATATGTTTCCACCTCCACACACATGCTCGCCATCGACACTTGATTAACGAAATGACTCCTAATTGTTATGCTCTCTTCGGAAGTAACCACCAGCGACGATAAATTACTTACACCTTACAGATAACTCTCTAAACTTCTGAGATATCCACTTCAACGCCAAAACGTTATACCTTGTGTTTATAAAAGAAAACCCATGAATTCTACAATCTTCGAACGCGTTAAAACATCCATACCTTTGCCTTACAAAAACGTATATATTAGATAAAAATCACCAACGTTAATTTAGAGCAAACTCATCCTAAGGAGAAACCTACTATTATGTACTAGAATTAGCATCTTCGTTGAAGATATCAAATAAACATCAAGATAGTAAAAATTACACTGACGGGGACTAGACTTAACATAAACATAATTCAAGCTAGTAAAAATTATACTAATTGGGACTAAAACATAATATCTACGTACCTACCTAATCCCATGTGTTCGTTGCCGTTAGATGATAATGACTTTGCTAAAACACTGTCTAGTAATACCAGTAGTAATAATTGTGAAAACATTCCTGGAAAAGAGTAAATAAAAATCCGAAGTAATACCGGTTGAAATAATTGTCCACTTTTTGCAAAATAGTAAAAAAAAATCCGAAGAAAAAATCGTTAGAAAATATCACTCCCGGTAATGCAAGAAGTAATGATTGTGAAAACATCCCTGAAAGAGAGAAAATAAACACTCTCTGTAGTATAAGAGGCAGAAATTGTAAAATTATTCCTGAAAAGTGTTAATAAATACAAAAATACCAAAGTTGCATCATGAACAGTAAAATTTTGTTATGCTGTACACATGTTTCAAGGAGTAATAAACTCTACCTTGTGATGCCTGTTCTTATAATTGTCAACACATTCCTGAAATAGAGTAAATGAACACCCCCTAGTAATACCAGATGTAGTAAATCTTTCCTGAATACTCCCTTGTATTGGAAAAGGCAAATGTGTGAAAACGTTCGTAAAAGGTAAATAGACAATCTAGTAATAGCAGAAGAAAACGTCCGTAAAGTGTTAATTTATACTCTCTTGTAATATCAGAAGGAATCAAATCAATTTTGTTCGATACCTGTTAAACTAATTAAAAGACTTCAAAAGATTGTTGTACTACCTCAAACAATCCCTGGTAAACACAAGTACTAATGATTGTTAAAATGTTTTATTATACATTTAAATTTCCAAAATTTCAGAAACTTTAACTCATTTGAAAAAAGTTAACTTCATTTTAAACCCAAATTCAACACTTTTACCGGTAGTTTGTACCTTTTAAAACCAATCTGTGGAATTGATATAGGGTCCACACCGGTCCCAGAGTTATCGTAATAATTTTCTGTATATTGTATTATTGCATAGCAACATAATATTTCTTTAAGAAAGCAACCAAAAGTAAGCGTGCAATATATTTCCATATTGCACTAGTGCAATATGGAGTCATTTTCATGACGTCATTGACAAAAAAATCCCTTATTCATAGAAATTTTAGCTTTGCTATACAATAAAAGGGTTATTGCATGAATATTGGGAAATATTATCCCTCGTAGAATACAAGCTCGTGCAATATAAAATTCTACTCGGGACAATATTTCCTAATAATAACCCTATAATATTATATGTTGTATATATGTTTGTTTTGTATTGCTTTAACCCTTAAGGGTATAATTACGCAATAAAGTTCTTATAAACTTTACCAATACCAGAAGTTATGATTCGGAAAACATTACTTAAAGAGTAAGACAATACTTTCTCTAATTTCTAGCGAATTTAACAAACGCCTGACCGATTTGATAAAAATATTTCTCCTCTCTAGTGAGAGAACATCCTGCCAAATCTATTCGGAACATAATCCTCGGTGTTTTACATTATGTCATTAGGGAAACATTTTCTACAACTTAAACACGTTAATTATGAAATTTCTCACATCTTGTAAATAAATTCTGAAATGTTTAAAAACTCGGCAAGCCTCGTTTTCAAACATTTGCAAAATTTATTGAACTCGATGCGAGAAATTTCATAATCAACTTAGTTCTCGTTGTAGAAACTATATACTTGTTTACAGCATAAGTAAAATTTGTAACAAATCCTTAAAGAGTGAACAAATTGTCCCTAGTTTTTCCAGAATTAATAATTGTGCCCTTCTTCTGAAATAAATTACCAGTAATAGATAAATTCTGAAAGACAAATAAGTAAAGCCTAGGAATCCATCAGTAAATTATCTCAGACTATAGGATTATTAGGTATAATCCTTAAGTATATTCATGTAGTAATTTCTGTTACATAAAAAATTCCGTAAAAGAGTTATTGCAAAAAAACTGTGAACACCTACAGTGGCCAAAAACTATAATCACATGCCACAATTCACAAGCGAACTACACTAGAAAAATACAAGTGAAAGACGAGAGACAAACGTAAATAACAATAAGAACTCGTGATAGCCAAAAGCCAGCTGTAAGGTTAAACCGGTTTATGGGTACATAACCTCCCCTTTCTCAACCCTGTTTCCCTATAATATAATAAACATGAAAAAGAAAGGAAATGGGGTAAATGTCAAGGAGACAACATCCCATATCCAGATTAAAACCATCTAGGGGTCACCATATGGTCTTCAACACGTTTAAAATAAACGTACGAACAAAACCCAATACATGTTGACTACTAACCCCGTGACCACTATCTTGAAAAAGAAAAGAGTATGACAAAACGTAATTTAGAAAGATGGGTGAAATAATGCTCGCCGCTAAACTGCCGGCTAGCTCAAGGAATGTTATCTGTTGGTAAGACACTTTTGCACTACGGAAGAAAAGTCAAACTCAGAACTCCCCGAAGGGTTTAGCAAACGGTCGTCACGTATTTCAGTAGATATCGACAAATATCGACAGTGTCAGTGAGAGGCCATTATATGTGTAAAATCTTCAGGTCACTGGATTCCAAAGCCAGTTTAAAGGATTTGTGTGGAATATCCCACAGACATAACGTAAAATTTGTAAGTTACGTCCCAGTTTTCTGGATTTTTTTTAATCAGTTTTGGCATTTTGACAACATTTCCATAAAATCGAGGATGCCCTTTGTAATGAGCTGTTTGCGA
>MJUU01026460.1:195284-230637 GCA_002080025.1 Modiolus philippinarum
CGGCATACAGGTCAAGAATCCAGTCATTCTTTCTTACTGGTATTTGAGGCCATCGTTTCCGCCTGTAATTGCGAGAGTTCCCGTATTCTGAGTTACAGTATACTGTTAAACATTTCATGCCTATTCCAACAAAACTAAATATATTTGATTGTTCAGGATTGCGCTATCGATCGCGTAGTTTCTTCTATTCAACTATAATTTTTTTGCTTTCTTCTGTATGATGTCTTTTTGAAATTTCTTATAACGTAAATGTAACCCCCCCACACACACATGAACAAACATTTTCGGAGAGCAAGTACTTCTTCCCTGCTTAACAGAACAGTGACTACTTTATTGCATGGTGGTTGTAATGTGCACAAATACAATAGGAATGAGAATTTAAAGCCTCTTAATAGATCTTGTTGCATGCTTTGAGTTGTTGCAGACGTCAAAACCCGTATGATGATTTTTTTCAAAGTTGGCAGGTATGAAATAATAAAATTATAAAAATAATTATCAATAAAAAAAATAGATAATTAAGAAAAGTTATAAGGGTGACCTGAAGGTCAAATAACTTAAGCGACGAATTGTTTATGAAAGAAGAATGACATAAGCGGTGTAAATCAGTCAGCCAGACAGGTCTGTATTTAGTCAATTTCTTTTTCTTAATGGATTTTTATAATTTTACGCATGGTCAGAATCAATTTTCTGTGCTATTTAAGACACGTTTGAGATTGAGCTTCTTTAGATATAGTTTCAAACTAGTATACAAATAAAGCAATGTTAGTTTAACCTCATACAAATACTTCTTTATTAAATTATATAACATTACCGTCTCTTCAGTAGAAAAAGATGGAAACAGGCAAAAATAACTTATTATGTTTGCAATTTTATTGACTTGGTCTTGTAATTTACAAACAAATTAATGATCTTTTATAAATAATACATTGATTCGATCTAAACTAATTCCTTTCAATTTAAAAAATGGACGTCCATTTGTTATATTTAATCGGTATAAGAGAACAACTACTTAATTGACAACACGAAAAAACATCTATCATAAGTTCCAGCATTTTTATTATATAAGAATGGGCGCATACGGTTTTATGAACGGCAAAAAAGTTATGTTTAAAATAGGAAACAGGTTTATATTTAAACTGATAGGGATTGTTTTACTGCCGAATCTTTAGTTTTATGATGCGTTGACTTTGTTGGATCGCCGTAACAAAATGTAAAAATGACGTAGAGGTGAAAAAAAATCATTTTTTATCACTGTTTGGTTCATAGAAATATAAAGCCAATGGGATGGGGACAGTAATTATTCTTTGATACAGCTGTGGTTCGCTACACTAGATCAAACATATAGAGTAAAATCGTTTTAACTAAAGCAGATGACTATTACAAGGAATATCCCATTGGCTTACGTCCAGTGTGTTCATGTGAGGTAACATACGTCGCTGTTGTTACCGTTGATGTCATGATAGCTATAGATAAATTCCAGAAAATGATAAAAATCTAGAAAAGCTTGGACGTAACTTACTGTCTTCACGTAATAGGGGATACTTACAGGATATTCTGCATGAATCTGTAAAATTAGCTTTGGATTCGATGACTTGAAGATTTTTCAGATGAACTTGCCTGTCACTGATACTGCTGATATATAAAGCTTCTTTACCATACCCTTCGGGAAGTTTTGAGTTCTATATTTTTCTTCCATGTTTTACCAGCAGACTAGGCTCCTGGTGCTAGCCGGCAGATTAGCGATGATCACTCCTTCACCCATCTTTCAAAATTATGTATTGTCATTTTCTTTCTTTTTTCAAGATTGTGGTTATGCAGCAGGTAATCTAGCTGTATTCGTTTTTATTCGTATGTTTATTATACTATAGGGAAACGAGACAGAGAAAGGGCAGATTTGGTACCCATCAAAAAGTTTACCTCTAACTATTACTATTGCCCGTAGAGAGCCAGACTGTTCCGAGTTTCTATAGTTGTTTACGTGTGTTTTTGTCTTATTTGTATTTTTCCTGTGCTGTTCCCTGGCAGATTGTAGCATTTTATTGTAATTTTCAGCCATTGTAAATGTTTCTTGCAATGCTTTTATTTAATAAAAGCTATTTAATATGAAAAGTCAACAAAGCAACAAATATCATTTAACATGTAAGGTTACATCAGCGATTGCATGTGTGGGCGCACACGAGTTTATTTTTCAGAAAAATATATCTTTACATACAAGGCCAAATTTGAAATGGACGTATTTACATGTGCGAGGCCAGATCAGCAACAATAATGATTAACATGTATACCAATTAATTGACAAACGTAATCCTACATTTTAGGCTACATCACTGACAAATAACAAATATTATAATACTTTACTATAGAAACTATCATAAAAATGAAATAGATATTCTAGTAATAACTGTTTTTCTTTTCATCACGTAATAGTGAGTACGCAAAATAACTAATTTGAATGAGGCGCGCTTTTGAACGTCGAACAAATAACTTGTGATTTCCCTTGTCGTCACTGACGTCATCGTAAACGTAAATAAAAATAGCTACCTGCTCTGGGAGGGACATTGCGGCTATTCCAGATTAAAAAAAAAAACACCATAAATGTTAATCATTCGTACAGTAGTATGCTCTAAAAGCACAGGAGATCAGTGTTTTTAACTTAAAAGACTAAGGCTTCATTCCGTGTATGGCACTCGGTGGAAGTCCTTGGTAATTGATTTGGCCTCCTATTTCGATATTTTTGGTAATGAGTACTTATTTTTAAAAAACTCTTGGTTTGTGGCTTTTCATATTATTTGATTCTAATGCTGATGAGAGGTTACTACTTGAAACACATCTACAGCATAACGAAATTTACTGTTTATTTTGCAACTTTGGTATTTATGTATTTCGATTGTGACGGCAAATTTTTTCCGTGGATACTACGGGGAACGGGGACGAAGCACAGGAGCTTTCCGGTCTAGAAAAAAACACTTTTGTTAACTATCAAATTTCTCTGAGATTATTTTTGATAGTTAACTAATCTGTTTTTCCAGGAAGGGAGTAAGTCTCTGTGATGAAAGCCAATACTAACTCGCGATCCAGTATTAAAATCATTCGTTTTGGTTTTTTTAGACGTTTTTCAAATGTTTTTAGTTTAGTATAGTAATACAGTTATGACCAAAAATTGACTTCAGATGATATCCAAAATTATTTAATCTCTTGATTAAATAATTATGGATATTACCCTCAATTAAAGACCATAATTGTATATTGTTAAACTGATCAGGCAACAAAAGTTAGTTACACATGCAAGTCCAAATGAATGAAAAACGTTTTTTTTACAGGAAAGCCCATTATGTCAAGAGAACGGTAATTAAAATCGTAAAAGAAAATTAGCTAGTGATAAATGCTATCGAAATTGGCTATTAACTGAACTCTATGTATGTTAGAGACCGACCATTTAACCTGAAAGGGGTGGGGGTGGATGGTTATGTTTTTTTTTCTAGACAGAAAATTTTTTTCACGCGTATCAACAAAATATTTTTTTTTCAAAATTAACACTATTTTTTGGGGCAGAAAGCCTCCTTCAGAAAATTCTTTTGATTATTTTGGCAGCCAAACTATTTTTTTCACATAAAATCAGCTCCAAAATATTTTTTTAGAAAAAAACCATAGCCCCATTTTCAAGTTAAATGGTCGGTCCCTTACTAAAATATTTTAACCTAGATCTGTTAGCCAAATACAAAAATACTGAAGTTCCACCAGAACCAGTCAATTTTGTATGTTGTACACGTGTTCCATTGAGTAACGAATAATCATCCTTATTTTAACTGCATTGTGTTGTCTCAATGCTAGCTGCCAGAAAGTTATATTTACATGACTTCCATTTCTTGAGGGATTATAATTATTTTCATAAATGATTGCTAAGGCACTAACCCATATTGGCCAAGTTATCATCCAAAAACCCCCTTTTTGCCACGAGACAATGTCGAAGGCGAATATGGTCCATCTTTACATCCACAGCACATGTGCTGTATACGTCCATTTCCTATTTATCACGTAATTGATGTTACACACCAGAATTTTTTGTAAAACTAAAACTTCATTGCTAGATTCTTTATCTGCTCATCTTATTCTTAATAATATTCCTCTCTCAATTTTTTTGTTAGTACTGCATGTTTCTGTCCCGTATAGCAAAACTGATCTAACATTGCTTTACATCCTTTTTTAATACGGGACTTCTGAGTCGTATTCATTCCGGAAATAGATCTGTTTTTATACTTAAAAGTCAATACATCAATACGTTGAGAGGGAATCACTAATTAATGAACACTGTTGAGCTAAGGGTAATTTATATTTAATCGATTTGTAGCGCTTTGAGTTAATTTGTTTTACGTTAATTAAAATTTAGGTAAAAAATTGTCATTTAGGAAAAATATTAAATGCACTTCAATTTCATAACAAGTTTGTTTTAATGTGATATATATTTATTTCAATAGGTTTAGAAATCCAGTATTCCTTCTTACTGGTATCCGAGGCGATCATTTCCTCCTTCAATTATACGAGAATTCCTATCTCGAAATTATCAATGAAGGGATATGGAGTAAATGCAAATGAGACAAAGTCTCCACAAATACATGGTAAATAAGCAATGGAACAACGCTTTTATTGTTGTTCTTCATCTTGAAGTCGCGTATTTGATAACAACGTTATTTCGTATGCCATGCACGCGTTTCAAGGAGTAACTAATAAACATTTGGCATTCATAATATTGTACAATTAAGGGGGTTCGCTACTCTATTTGAAAATAAATAGGATTTCAAATAAATGTGATTTTTTGTTAGAAAATTAAAAAAGAAGTAATTTAAGTGAAAAAAATTAATAGGTTGATGATCTCGTTTTTGAGATTTAAGTGATTGAAAATTTGGCGGGAAACTGAACTCCTCTGATTTTTCATAGGATTAACATTAGCAAAGTTTGACCAAGAATGGAAGTGACAGAATAAATAAAATTTAATGAAATTCTTACAGAATGCTCCTAAAGATGTAAAAAATGAAATTATGGGAAAAAATTAGGTGGTCCATGGGCAAAAAATTATAATGCTTTTAGATGGATAAAACCAGAGAATTCCGAAAATCTGACAGAAATCCCAAAACATGAGGAGCGAACCTCCTTAATGACCTTTTTAGGTTAATATAAGGATTCATCAATCAAAGGATTATGATATTTGCCAGGCACAGGGCCCTAGGCAAATATCATTTAACCATAGCATTAATAAATACTTATTTTAACCGACTTGTTTTATTATAGGAGTGTTGGCTCATTGCAAGCTGTTGGAAAGTTATTTTAACCTGACTACCATTTTTGAAACTTCGAAACTTTATTATTTGATTAAACGCCTATTTGTACATTTGACAAACATATTCAATGGCGTTGTACAACAAAACATAAAAGTAATATACATAAGAATGAATATATAATATATACACATATATAAAGCATGCAATAGAACAATACAAGTACGAATAATATATGTACATGTATCCAAATCAAAACAGTGAAAAATAGTCTTCAAAATAATATGATTTTAACTGATTTTTAAAAAAAAAACCCAAAGACTTACTCCTTTTTACTCTCACTGGTAGATCATTCCAAAGTTTTGGACCTAAGAAAGTCTTACTTTTATTGAAAGGTACATCATAATTACCAATACATGATTCAGATGATCGTAAGCTTCGTTTAGATACTTGATGAGTCAAAAGATCAATTAAATATGCCGGTGCATTACCTACAGAGCAACTGAACATGTAAACATGTAAATTAATACCTTGAGACTGATTCTTGCTTTAATAGGGAGCCAATGAGGATCAAATAATGACTGTTTAGAACTATCATATTAAGACCGATTTAAAACAAGTTTTGCACACATATCTTGTATACGCTGAAATTTGGACAATTCAGTTTGAGAAATACCATGGAGAATAACGTTACAGTTATCTAAGTGTGATATAAGTAAAGATAAAACAAGGGTTTCAGTCGCATCCTTTGACAAATACTTTCGTGTACTCTTAATCTTAAAATAATTAAGCCTTGCAGTCTTACATTTTCTTTTGACATGTTCTTTAAAACTAAGAGATTGGTCCAGAAATGCACCAAGATACCTTATACAGTCATTTAATTGAATGACATCATCACATTATATGAATAACATATAGCTGAGAGGGTGACAGAGCAGATTGTTACCCCGAGAAAACATTGTCAACCAGCTCCCAGCTATATGTTATTTATTTTATTATACTGAATGTTACTTTGAATTCAATCATTAATTGAAAATCACTGGACCATAAACAGAGGGTAACATTGCAAAAATTGTTACCCTCTCAGTCATATGACAATTTTAATGAATGTTACCCTGGCAGCTTTAATAAAAGTCTTACATATGATAGACTGAATTGTCAAATTTAAAAATCTTCTAAAGTATAATAAATTGTATTATTCCACTATATAATAATAACTTAACTAATAACGAATTTTCATTGGCCAAGACTGTCATACGTGACTGTGAACAAAACATCGTGTCTCCCGCTGAACGTCGTGTCCAAATATCATATTCCCCTCATTCGAAATTCTCTAGATTTTACAAGAGTTATCATAGTAAAGAGACCTTGCGAGTTAAAACGGTTAAGGAACAGCTCACTATCGCCTGGCCAAGAGTGTTTACTGAATAATAAGGTCTCAACTGTACAGTTTTAATTAGTTCATTTGTGTTATTATGTCAATTTCAAAAATCAATAAAACAAATTTATTTCAGCAACAACAATACCTTTTCTTACTGCAGTTAGTTCTTGAGTCCTTATTATTTTATAGATTTTCACTGATCGATGTCATAGATGCAGCGGCCTTCTAATAGAAGGGGATTCAGGCGGAGTTTCAAGAAAAAAGGATTCCAGACGAGTTTTTGCTGGGTTTTTGTCAATTTTTCCTCAATTCTTCAAGATCGTGAAGGAATTTCAGATAAGATGGAGGGAGGTAGAACCCCTTCTCGATACAACCTTCAATGATTTGTACATATTAAACTTAGTGGTGGAATAAAATATTTATTTCCCATGCATGTGGGAGATATGAAGATTTGTTTACCCTAGGGAAATCATATTTCCCTCAGGCGATGCCTTTGGGAAATATGATTCCCTCGGGTAAACAAATCTTCATATTTCCCACATGCATGGGAAATAAATGTATAATATTTTTTGTTTTACATTTTCGAAGTTGTTGACGACTGCCAAAAAGAATAAATTCAGTTTTTTCGGGTAGTTCATTTTTAGTTTGTTACTATTCATCCAGTCATTTATTACAACTGCACAGTCTTGTAATTCTTTGATGGCACTTGTTTTTTTCGATGGTGTCGGTTTGAACCGTTTATTGGCTATGTGATCATCGGCAAATCCACATACGCTTATCGAGGATGGAACAATGTCAAAGATCGTTCCTGCATATGTTAAATAGAGCTACGGATTTTTGAGTGATAATATACAATTAATGACTTTTGATGAGGTTAAAATCACATATATTGGGTTTTTAAATGAATGGAAAGTAATTAATTGTTTTATTATAATAATTGTTCCGAAAAATTAACGTTTTACCATTGCTTTTCCTTCTTTCGACAATTTTTCTACTTTGGGAAATGGATTTTGCCTGTTACTATATATGGGTACACGCTGAAGTCTTAAAAAGTGATGTTAACCCCACGTGCTCAATTGCTCGGGGATCATCACATTGGAAAGTAAGTGAGAACCGAACCGTCAATCCAAAAGCGAACAATCCAAGGACAATGGCAACACCAGAAACAAAAAAGGCGGAAAAAACAGAGACACAACATGGGTACGGCACTGAAAAGAAAAATGAAGACACTCACACACAAAGATGAACAACACGGACCCAATTAAAAACCATGGGTGAGACCAGGTGCACCGGTGGAGTTAGCATAGGATTTCCCCTGTTACTATTTATTGATACTCGCTGAAGTTAACCTGACATGCTTAATTGCGCGGTAAACATCACATTTTGAAAGGGAAAGCAAAATACTGATTTATCCAATCAGAATCTTGTTTATTTATAGTCATATAATAATAATTATTATCATAAGAGGTTGCTAAGGCATTAACAAATTTAAACAGAAACTAATCATCCAATGAGACTACATTTCTTCAGGGATTCATAAAATAAGAGATGCTAGATCCTTCAATTTCACATGTAGACCTTTCCATTAATAACATTTTTTTGGCTGATTCCAACAATAGATCCTCCAGTGTCTGTGATTAAGGAAACAACAGAAAGTGCTGGATCAACATCTCCCTCGGCCTTGCATCTCGAATTTGACGATAGTGGGTATCTTAATACAAAAATTTACGACAAAAAAGGACTAAGTTTCTCACTTTTTTACCTTTTGGGCCATTTAGGGCTTGCTATATAGTGTGAGGTTCCTCACTGTGTTGAAAACCGTACGTTGAACTCTAGATATGAAAAAGAACGGAAATAGGGTAAATGTCAAGGAGACAACATCCAATATCCAGGTTAAAACTACCCAAAACAAAACATCTAGAGGTCACCATATGGTCTTCAACACAGTGAGGAACCTCACACCATATAGTAAGCCCTAAATGGCCCCTAAACATCCAATAACCCAAATATAAAGATACTGAAATTTTATAAGAAGACAAGGACAAGCCAATGACCAACATATTCCTGACTTGGGACAGGCGCAAAAATTGCGGTGGGGTTAAACTCGTTTTCTTGGATCCAAACCCTCCCCCTATGTGTGGTGAATGGCTAAAAATAAATACACAAAAATACTCACAGTAAAAATCAAACTAGAAAAAGTCCAACTTATCAAGACGAGTACCCTTACAATGAAGTACATAAAACATGAAGAAAATACACACAGATGTCTCGTTTTGAGTCGATTTAACTTGAAGATGGGATGTCATTTACCCCATTTCCTTTCTTTTTGATATTTAACTTCAAAATTATCATTTTTCCTAACATGAACAGTGATATTCCAGTTTCTTCTGATTATGGGGTGTATGTTTCACAGTTAATTCGTTACACGAGACTAAGCACCAATTGAACAAACTTTCTTATTTGGTGTAGTTATAACCGTGTCCGACTTATCAATCAAGGCTTCAAATATTCCGTCTCATATGATCATAAAAAAAAGTTTCTTTAATAGATATGAGTCCCTTGTCGAAAATTTTGAAGATTCATTTTTACCTAGTGCTGGGATGAACTATTCTTTTCACTCTCTAAGACTTTTCAATAGGGTCTGTAAGTCTGGTTCAATTTTGGGACTTCCGGGTACATCAGTTGTACCCGGAAGTTGCATTTTTAACAGAAAAATATGACGTTTCAAGCACAAAATGTGGACGTCATAATCCCACAACGTCATAGTTTGGCGGGAAACATTTTTAAAATCAAATTTTATCGTGATTTCTCGGTGTCACATGACGAGACTTACAGACCCTATAACAATTGTTGTCTACTGGAAACTACCGCAACGGAAGAGAGGTTGGATGCGTCTTAAAAACGGGTTTGGCCACCATTTCTTTTGAAATACTAGTGCTGAGTCGGGACCATTGCAGTTGACAGTTTCCGTTGGTTCCGCATCGGTTTTGTATTTTGCCCTTCGGATTTCTGCTTTTTGCAGTTCTGTTCCGTGGTTTTGCTATAACCCAGTAGCCAGTACTTCGGTGCTGGCCCGAAAACCAAAATAAAAACTTGCAATATCTAAATTTAAGAAATTTTGTAAAAACGAAGGAGTATCTCCCTCTTGCATAGCTTTGTCCTTAGCTAATTTCGGCTTCTATTTTTAGATCCTATGTAATAATTTCTTCTCTGTCAGCTCTTACACACATTTCGGTTTATTGATTTCCAAATATTTTGATCAAATCTGCACTAAAGTGACATAAGTTGTCGAAATGCACACATGCAGAAACTAAATTTACAGTAACGTCGGTATTTTGTTGTTTAAGATACTCATGTTAGAATTAACGAAGAAAAAAGAAAACAACAAAAAACAAAAACAGAAACAAAAACAAAAAAAAAAATATTTTTAAGTTGCAATTGTCATTTTTTGCATTTAGTTAGTTAGCTATAGCTAGTCGTCATATAAGCGGGAGGTTGATGATTCATTAAGCCTTGTTTAACTCACCATTTTATTTATAAAATGCCCATTCCAAGTCGGGAAAATGACGGCTTTACAAATGGTCTGTATTGGGTTGTGTGTTCTCGATACTGTCGTACATTTTACGGAAATTCCTCCCGCTAATTGTTTCGTACTTTTTCCTTTTATTTACTTATACATTTTACTATTAATCATATTTTATTCGATTGGAAAATTGAAATTGATACGTCATACGACGGGTCGAAAAATCGAAAAAAAATATTTTGCACATTGGGAGAATTTCAGTATCAGAAATTGCACATCATGTGCTTTCGCGAATGAACGACAGTAATGTTAAAGCCGACGGAACTAAGTTTTAAAGCTATAACATCGCCTACGTTTTCAATTATTTGACTGTACAGTAAGTTTATTGTTACCCTCCTTAAATATATACGAGTAACGAAGAAAGTACGAAGAAAAGATGAATTCTAAAATCATAAATAAAAAATCATGGCAATTCATATCCAACACTAATTGAGACAAAACAAATAAACAAAAACGAACAAGAACGCCACATAACTAAAGCACTAGCAGTGCTTAAAATCATGAAATTCGTCTTTTTAATCTCAACCAAATACTAGAAAATAACTTAGAAATAATTTTCTATGTTATATATGAAAATAAATTCAATTATATTTTAACTCGAACGCATATGTACTTGGAACTAGCTTACTCTAATATGGATTAACGCACTTTTCTTCATATACGGGCGCCGCGACATTAGATATATCCCTTCCTTTGAAATGATCTTCGTCTCAATTATCGATACTTCCCGAGACAAATAAAATACTATACAACAGTAAAATTTAATTTATAAAACAAACAGAGGAATTAACTAAAGTACCCATTTATTTATTTTTCTAGCTGGTTGTCATGGCGATTATAATTTTATTGTCACTATTTAACGACGTTATCTTAATGAAAACTTAAGGTCCATTTTCTGTTATCAAATTCCGTCCGGTGTTAGATTTTTATTTTCAAACCTACATAAATCAATATTAAATTAGTCAAATTATTACGGAATCCATTATAGCCTTTTATCTCAACATCTTTGGTGAGGAGTTGAAATAGAAAATGTTAATTATGTATCACTCTTAATGAAATAAAAACATGATTGTAAAGTTGATTATATAATTTTACGTTATCGTCTTGTTAATTACCTCATTCGCACATCAATAAAGTAAATAATTGTAATGCTGAAGAAAACGTCACTTGTAGATTGTCAATTCTCATCGGAAACGTGAACTATCCCGCAGTAAATATTCTCATCTGAACTAACACAGAAAAAAATGTCTTACTTCGATTAATCACCGGAAAATGAAATATGTCTGCGGAAGGGTGTAACATCTAACGAAAAACCATCTTTGTTTTTAACAAGTTTTTCTTATATTATAAACAGGGAAATCCATTTGTCATTTATGATATTTCATTAATTACAATTAAAACGTCTACTCACTGGCTAATTGATATTGGTAATTATTTACTGTGTTTCGATTTCTCAAATATAAACGACGACCAGGAATGTTCTTTTAGTTTCTATACACAAAAGACCGTTGTTAATATGTCTATTTATTATAGGAAATATAAGATATATTAAGTCTTCTGTTGACCGAACTAGTTTTGCATATAGGACATGATTGCTAATTTTTAATAAAGGGGCGTCTATATATGTAGAGAGGGTGTTTTGATGAAGAAAATCGGCCTGGTTTTTCTGTTTCTTATAATGGGTTCCGGAGAAACTCAGCTTATTTTAGTTGTTCATTGAAATAGATAGAAATACTAAAATCATAAATTTAACATGAAAACAATGTTTTTGGCGATCTACTTTTGGCCTATAATTACAAAATCGTGAATAAAGCTTGTTTATAGTGTAAATCCTCCTCTAAAAATAACAAAAATTATAAAACAAAATAAATAAAAACACACAAGACGCGAATTCCAACCTTGACGTGGTCGTTAGACAAAGTACACCAACAGGATATATTGTCTCTTTGAAACTACATTATTCAAGTACAATGTGTCCACTTTTCGATACATTTCGTTTATGTACGAGTTTTTTTCATAAAATTTTCTACATACATGCATAGTACCCTTTGACATCTTAATGCTAATAATGCATTTCCGTTCAAAATATCAGAGAATATTAACGTCAACCGCTGGATTGTATAAAATCTCCGTTGCTCACAAAATATGCAGGAAATGACGTCATCGCCCACTGAATAAGCTTTTTATCACTTAAACATCAGCGCGCACACATTTCCCCTTCAAAAGTTAAAAATTCTTATCACCTTTTATTTTATCCCCCCCCCCAAAAAAAAAATACATTGAACATGAAGCAAAATTTGAAATGATGCATTTTGACCTTTGACCTCCAGTTTTTGAGAATATGCACAACATTTCGCTTTTACGACCGGTATTATCTTTTAGTGTAAATCATCAGTTGTGTTTGATACGCAATTTTTCTGTACGTTCCAATAGTGGATAAATTTATCCGACTAATATTTTTACGCCAGTTTGCATTTCTGTTCTTGACAATACGGAACTCGTTACATGAAACAGCTACCTCGGTATATTTTTATTAATTGAGGTAGTAGACCTTGGTTAAGGGATATAACTCTTAAAATCAGTAAGGCGTTTGAAGCAGTCAGTTTCATTGATTCGTTCTAAGCATTTATCTGAAAAAGAATAAAAATCATCTATGTCACTTAGAAGCTTGGAATATATTAAAATAGAATGATTAAAACAAACATAAAAGCAATTTTTAAGAGTTATCCCTTAACTTAGGTCTACCTCTTTAAGTTACATAACCATCATCAATGTTTTGAACGTGGTAACGTTCGGCACAGAACATGAGACTACGATTACTATTTTTTTAAGAAAGGATCAAGTAGCAAAACAGGCATGATGTCAAATTTTAAAAATGACAATTTGTCGTCCAAGTATTCCAAAACAAAAACAAAAATAATTTCTGAAAAATTTGAAGTTTCGGTTCGACCTCTGATGAAATATTATTATTTTTTACTTAATACTGGGATATCATTTCTTTTAACTGTATGCTACTTTTCAACGGCTGTTGAGTTGTAACCGGACACTACCGCAATGGAAGGTGTGATTTTTGGCGCGCCATAAAACCGGTTTAAGGTAGATCGGTAGTCCTCCGCCATTTTGAATTTATCATCTACTTTTTAAATATGCAAATATTTTTATTTGTAATGCATCAATAAATATTATATCATTGACACAAAAAGCAAAGAATCTACATTGACTTAATTTAACATGTATTTATCTAATTGGATGATATTTGGTAATTTGATAATTAAATAGTTTGGAAGACGATATTTGAAAAAGGGAGATAATCTGATGAAAATATTTTACATAGATATCACTATGAAGATTCACATTTTCAAATTATATGGAAAACAAAGTCGGCGACCCCCATTTTTCTTAATATGTTTTGAAAGTATGTTCAAAGGGCTAACATATGAGTTAAATAGAAAGAAATCTATGGAATAGTTTTAAAGAAAACAACCGAATACCTGTTTTTCCCTATACATTCATTAGAAATATTTAATTATTTTGATATCAATTATTTTAAAAAGAAGCATGGTGACCACCTGTTTTATTTTTTTTTATTTCAATGCTAATATAATAAACAAAGTTTCCTGAGAAAATAAAGAAAATCTATGGAAAAATTTTTTGGACTACCCATCTACCTTAAACCCCTATTTTTTTATCCCTGTACCAAATAAGGACAATGTTTCCCGTGGTTATCACCTGCTTTATCTTTTTGTTTCACGGACTTCGGCTCTTGACCGCTCTGTTCGGTAATTTTTTATAGGGTCTGTAAGTCTCATCTAATTTTGAAACTTCCGGGTACATTTTTTATACCCGGAAGTTGCATTCTACACGAATATATATGACGTACCAAAAGACAAATTCAACGTCATAATCCGAAAACGTCATATTTTGGCGGGAAACGTTTTCGAATTTCAATTTTATCGTGAATTCTCGGTGTCACATGACGAGACTTACAGACCCTATTACCCCAACTCAATGCTTTGTACAGCGAGTTAATTTCTGTTCTATAGAAAATTCGAAGTTAGTCTTAAATTGATGCATTGATGGAAGAGTATTTAAGGCAGTAGTTATGTTGAGCATATAAAGCTAAAATAAAAATTGACAAACACGTGCAATCTTTAAATCACACAACACGTGCTGATTTATTCTGTGGTGAAAACTTCAAATGTGACATGACGTGCAATAACAAGTTTTATGAGATTCCTTATTTTCCATCGCACTGTTTACACGTTTACAAATAAAATCATGTTATAACTATTTAATATAATGTTCGTAATTACTAGTAGCTGAACCAAATCTTTATTTTACTACATCGATAAATTATTGAAAAGTTACACTCTACAAACATAAAAGTATTATGAACCTGAGGAACATCTCCTTCGTTCAAAGCTCAACCATTTTTTGTTTGTTTTAAGAAGTATTTTCCCCTGTATCGTCTGATTCAGTGTATTTTGATATTGTACTTCCTAAATCATTGATTTAGCATTAGAATACAGAGGACACAAAGTACGTTAATTACAAAAATCCAGGGATATGGCATACACATGAATACAACCCCCCCCCCCAAAAAAAAAAAAGAACACAAACAAAAAAAACCCAGAAAACAAAAACAAAAAAGATAAAACAAACAAACAAACAAACACAATACAAAGCAAAACAAAAACATTAGCCAGCCACAATAATGACAAACAACCTGCAAGCAAACTCACTCATAATGTAAGCACCCATACAAACCGAGAGTGACATTAGGTACTCCAGAATGATAAACATATTCTGCTCCATGGACGCCAACGAAGAGATGTGATGAGTTGTTAAAATGTCCAGTTTCTGCACTTAAATTATTAGAAATTCATGATGTTGTTTTATTATGAACCATGGACACAAGCATCCGCCAAATCTAATAACTAACAAAATATCAATGGCCGTTTCGACAACTTATGTCTCTTCAGTGCAGATCAAATCTATACATTTGGACGTCCATCAACCAAAATATTTATAAGAGCTGATTGAGAACGAATAACCATTCTTCTTAGTTTCCAACAAAATTTTCTTAAATTCAGTTATTGCAAATTTCCAAATAAAATCGGTTTTCGAGTCAGCACCGAAGTACTGGCTTCTGGGTCGATGAATACCCTCGGGGACTAAAAGCCCAACAGCAGTGGCATTGACCCAGTGATAATAAAAAACAAAATACCGAATTTTAGTGTCATGGGACTTTTAATATTAAGTCAAAAGAAGGTATAAATAACGTTGAAGGTTTATCAAGCCCAAACAAGTTGATGAGTTCACGAAAAAATCTCAATATAAGTTGGAGTTACAGAACAAAATATTTTATACTCAAGTCCTGCAGGTGGTGATGTAAAAATCGATCAGAGAAAAAGAAACGTATTTGTATCTACTTCATTCTGTGGATCTTCTTTCTCTTCAATACAGATAAAAAAACCCTAAAAATCAAAGATACAGTGGCTGAAAACTATAATTAGATGCCACAATCTGTTAGGGAGCTACACAGGAAAAACACAAATCAGACAAAAAATAAAGGAACTCGGGATAGCCGGACTTGGTACCGGCATCAGCAAAAGCCAGCGGTAGGGTAAAACCGGTTTATGGGTACCCAAACCTCCCCTTTATCTGTCCCGTTTGTATGCTAGAACAAATAAAGAACAAATAACCCAAAGGAGATGAAAATATCTTAAGAATCAGCACAGGACATGTATTTTTAAATTTCACAAAAAAAAAAAAAAAAAAAAAAAAAATGACATGAATACCAGTACCATAACGAAATAATTTTTATTGCCAAAGCCATAAGGAAGGCTTACGCAAATAATACAAGTTTGGACTTAAATTTACAATGAAGGGATATGCAGTGAATTTAAATAAGACAAAGTATCTACAAATACATGGTAATACTTAGCAACTGAACAATTGTTGTTCTTCATCTTGAAGTCACCATGAGGCCTTCAACAATGAGCTTTATTATACCTAATAGTAAGTTCAAGACTTCATCCACCACCGGTTTGAGCGGAATTCATTGCTAATTGTCGAGCAACGCTACATCCATACTTTTTTACCTAATGATTCATGGATGCGGGATCGTCAACAAACATAAACTAAACATTAGGTCTAATATATAAATCAAAGTACAGAGTACTGTTATTCGGTTTTCCTTGTTTAGTTGAAAAAATTGTTTTACTCTTTCGTCAGCTAAATAAACTGAGGTACAAAAAAAATTCAAAGAAAATACAAAGAGAAAGGGAGAGAGATGTGTACACATTGCATATACATTACGTTTTGAACTGAATTATTTTGATTTGTCATCACGCCTCGGAGTCTATAAAAATTTTCTACCGAAATCCGTACAATATATCCAAATGACGCTCTTGATAACCGCCTTGTCTGCCTAAGTGATAAGTGAAACAACGTCAATTCATACGCGTAAAACATTTACAATATTTCTTGTACATTTTGGTTTCAAATCGAAAGTATCACGGATAACGAAGTCAAGAAGATTTGAAATACGAGTGGTCTTTCAATTAGATTGACAAATACCCCTTCATATTTGCATAAGATACATCAGTAGTCATACGATTTTCAAGCATTTAGAAACAACATGTACATAATTGTTATGTCGTGAAAATCTTTCCAGTCTCGCAAACGGTATAGTTTCTTTATTAAAATCAGGGAACTGTATAACTAAGATCTACATCCCTGTTAAAATGAAGTGGACGGAGTTCGTTTCATGACAAGTATGATTAGAATATTTATTTTTACAAATTACTGAATTATTTACAAAAACGCTCAAGCCCCTCCTGAAAATCAAAATGACCGTCCCATAAAACGCCTGAACACTGTTTCACAGGACACATTTTTGGATTACACAAGATGTGAATATCGATGTTATGAAACGAACGTTGTACAGGTGATGTTATCATGATATGTTACATAACCAAGTTTTGTGCTATATTACGTGCGTCCGTCCTGTTAACATCATTGATCCTTCCGAAGAAATATATATTCCTGTGTTCTTTTCATTCCCGTTTTGCAGGATGCTCATATAAATACATTGTCCTCATAAATGCATGTATAATGTCACATTAGGAAAGATATCGTCAAGTAAATGAACAATTTTGACGCCAAATAATCATGTGAAGACATATTCATACCCGGGATAATTTCAATTTCGACAGCTATATGAAGTTTTCCTGACGGAAAACCTCATAAAAACAGATGTCCTTAGCTAATTTTGGCTTTTCTATTTAGATCTTATTGGTAATTTGTTCTCTAACAGTCTTTACACATATTTTGGTATATAGATTTCCAATATATTTTGATTTTGTCTGCACTGAGGACACATAAGTTGTCGAAATGCGCATATGTAGAATCCAAATTAAGAGCATCTTCGTTATTATGTTATTTATATACAAAAATACCCAAGTCGCATAATAAACAGTACATTTTGTTATACTGTGTTTCAAGGAGTAAAAAATCTGTAAAACTATGAAATAAAGGCAGTAGAATACCGAAGGAACAAGGGAGTGAAATTTACAAAAAGTCGAAGTCCAAAGAAAACGCCAAAACGAGGACACACAAAACAATGACTATGAAAAAGAAATGTCATGGAGGCAACAACCCATCTCTAGATTAAATAATTCCAATTGGTAATGCAACGTCCAATTTCATTGGCCAACGTCATGGACAACAAAAAAGTTATTTCTCGATAAACTTTTCTTGCCCGTTAATACACTACGACGTCAAATAGTGCAGTATATGGTGACGTAAAAATCAATGACAACATTGGTCAAAGTTCAAAGGATTGGAATTATAAGAAATAAAAGTAATTTTGGAGGAGTTTATGGATGTATAAACGCGGCCTTTCACTCACAAACTCTACATAAAGTCCTTCGGACTTTATTTAGTTTGTGAGTGAGTCGGCCGCGTTTACACATCCATAAACTCCTCCAAAATTACTTTTATTCCTATAAACGACGCAAAACAAAGCATCTAACTCGTTAAACACAGAAGACAATTACATTAGACAGATACAAAGCACAGAAATAGAAATCACAAAATTTAAAACAAAGGCACTCAAAGTGTGAACTCCAGTGAAACTGAGAGTGACATCAGGTGCTCCGGAAGGGTGAGCATGTCCTGCTCTGTTCACGGCACCCGTCTGACGGTCAGTGAGGAATATGTGTTTCTGAAAGATCTGTTAGGTAGCTGATTGGTTTAATGTAATTTTCTAACCTCGATACAAAACCAATTAAAGTCCTTGGTACATGTTACTTCTCTAACCCTCAAACAGTACCAAGTTAAATTTTGAAAAGCTTTGTAATCAGTTTCGTTTTGAAACATGGCCAAGGACAGGTCGATACCAAAAACATAAATAGCGAAGAAAAAACTAAAATGTAGCAAGGCAACACAAAAAACCAAAGCACTGACAGTGTGAACTCCCATAAAAACCGAGAGTGACATCAGGTGGTCCGGAAGGGGTAAGCATGTCCTGCTCTGTTAACAGCACCTATCACACTGTAAGAGAGTCAATCTAGGTAAATGCAGAATCCGTAGTCAAATCCGGGAAGAAGTGAATCTAGCTCAAAATGGATTGACGCCAAAAACATTACTTCTACGACGTGTAAAATGTTTGAAAAACAAGAAAAAAAAAACAAAAACAAAAACAAAACCAGTATGGGATGCCTAAAACAGAGGTAAAATAATAATCAATCATATGAAAAAACACAACACATAAAACCCAAATAATTAAATGAGGATAAAAACCAAATTTACCGACCAATGTTGCAAAGAACCTAAGTCCATGAGACAAAACACGAAATCAGGTGGCAAAATTGACGTGGTACAGGCATTTCAAAGGAAATGGTGGGTTAGACCGGTTTTATGGTGCGCCAAACCTCCCCCTACACTGCGGTAGTGTCCGGTAGCAACTCTACAGCAATTGCCATTGAAAGGTCGTAGACAGTTAAAAGAAATGGTGATCAATCGGAATATTGGGTAACATTTATTTGTCTCTCGAAATTTTTCATTGTAAACTTTAGTTAAAATTGAACACAGGAAAGAACATTTAGATGGGCGTGAGGATAGATTGTCATGTGATAGGGTTCGTATTGATTGTTGACAAGGACCTTAAAAACAATTGTAGAATTTTGCAATATTTTAAATTTTGTGTAAATTTTGTTGAAAACTAAGGAGTATCTCTCTCACTTGCAGCTCTGTCCTTGGCTGACTTTGGCTCAGAATTTAGATCATATTGTTTATTTGCTCTATCTCAGTTTTTAAATATTTCGAATTATAATCTTCAAAAAGTGTAAATTTTAGATTTTGTCTGCACTGAAGAGACATAAATTGTCGAAATTACCATTTTCAAAACTAATTTGACAGTAAGTTTAGTTATTTCTAGTTATTGTTTTAGTTATTTCACTGATGAGACATAAGTTGTCGAAATGCGCATATGCAGAATATAAATTAACAGTAACTTCGGTTTTTTGTTATTCTAGATGAATTATTATAACGACAGCGCAACATTTCCCCGACGACGATTACATTAATTTACCGATTTGTTCCAATTAAATTCATTTACTAGTGAATATTGAAAGACGTCGTATACAGTGGACGGGTTTAGGAGTGAAAGCGTCACAATATTTGAAAAATTGGGCAAAATATCAAACAAAAATTGATTTCCTTTTGTCTTGATCCCTTTGTAGTCCTTCATTTTTCGGGGAAGGGTTGCAAACCGATATAATCTTAGAATTCTCCAAAACCCACAAAAAAAAATATAAACTGTCACCATATCCATATTATCCCATATGAAATGCAAGCGTAACAGCTAACAAAATATCCATACTTAAGTTTCAATAGGCTTGTATAAGTAGGTGTCAACAACGAGAAGAAAATGGGATAATAATTGTTTTATTTTGCGCTGCACAACATGAAAAAGATTTAGATAAGGTATATCGATATCATCACTTTACGGTATGGTCCACTTCATAATAAAATGGAGAAAAATGTTTCCTGGCGTCGGAAATTCATAATAATATGGTTTATTTTTGTTTGTAATTAATACACATACAGATATTGAATTACGCAAGCAACTGATTTGATGGTGTTATAATAACTAGATAATAGAAGCGCAGAAAGGTTATAGTTTTATGTGTATTGCAAGTATGTAAAAATGATTGATACATTTATCATCTTTAGAAAATCATAACAAAACTAAAAATAGATCCTAGTTATTGTGGTCTATTAATTCAAATTAAAAAACCCAAGTCATGGCTATGCCAATTTTGTTTTGCTAAATGATAATGCTTTCTGTTTTAAATCGTCCTCCGTCTTTGTCGATGAATGACATACTCTCTCAAAGAGTATAGATTTGCCATAAATGCTTCAGAGCTTGAGCTCCAGGATTCCAGGATTCATATCTCGCTGTCAATAGACTGAACACTAGATGACTCCTGGACAGCCCCATTATGTGATTACCCTTCTTGAGGGTGTATTCAAATCAATTTGCATATAAAGGTGTTCGTAGATCATGTTTTTGTATTTTATCAGATAATTGGACTCCCCTGGTTTTATCGAAAAACGTAATTAGTTTTGCCAAGTGACCGATATATTTATGTATTTAAAGAACGCATGTTTGAAAATTCAAGCTTAAGTATGTATGCTTTAACATCACGCATATGGGATCCTTTTGGTTTTTGAAGAGCTCCAGTAAACTGATGAACATTTTTTCACGGTCTTCGACCATTTCAAAAGCGATAGAAGTTGAGTAGCTACCGGACACTACTGCAATAAAAGGGCACATTTGGCGCATGTCTCTAACTAATGAGTGCTGAAGCTCTTTAAATTGTTGAGTTTACATATCGCCTCGAAGATTGTTGTCAAATTAATCAGCAAATGTTTGAGAGTTAACAGTTTTATCTCTATCAGTTTTCACATGTATTTTGGTTGAAGAACTTCCAGATATGTTGATTTTATCTGCACTGAAGAGACATAAGTTGTCGAAATGCGCATATGCAGAAAGAAAATTCACAGAAACTTCAGCATTTTGTTATTAATCTAACTAGCAAAAAAAAAAAGGCGAAAATAGTCAGGCATTCCACAGTTTGATAACGATAGACGTCATAAAAGTGTTTGTGCGGTTATGCGGATGTAAACTTGAATTCTATTGGCTGATTAACCACCTGGTAAATAACCATGTCCGCCCTACACAACAAGACAATCAATAATCATGATAATGTAGTGTTTCACCTAGACCAAGACCAAAGTCATTCAAAAGCGTACATATAAGAATTGTACATAAGGACAAAATTCACAAACATGCAGTAAGCATGGATAAATACTAGTAAACATACCGAAATTAAACATTTACTTCCACATAATATAAAACTAATTTCATCCTGATATTAACATTAAAAGATTAAAATGTGGAATACATCTATACTTGGAATAACATGTAAATCATATGAATAGAGATTAATACATGGCTTTTTCCATATCAGCACGGTTATCATCCCCTAGATCCCCATATCAGCCCGAGGCCCCATGACAACCGTGCTGATATGAAAAAAGCCATGTATTAATCTTTTTTCATATAATAATCTGTTTATTATATACTTCCAATTAGGAGTTGTCATCACACCCGGGCTGAAATAGTCATATCACCGGTCTGATATGTATATTTCAGAACGAGGCGGTCTGATATGGCCACATCAGACTGGGTATATGATATGGGCTGTTTACTTCCGGCTATATTATATATGCAAAACAGGACATATCTTCGCTAAGTATCACTATCATGAAAGTGCGAAAGGGAAAAACGGTTGACTTGCATTCCCTGCGAAATTGACTTGTGTGTTCCAGATGTACTATGGGAAAATAAACAATCAGTTCGACGAAAAATGTGGCATTTAGGTTAAAAATGCAATTTTTTCTAACAAAAATTAGTATTTGACGTTGAAATATATAAGTCATGAGCATTATTATGATTACAAAATACCTTTATATTAGAATAATTTAACTTTTAACAGATTTTAAAGGCATTTTACCTATTTATGATTTTAGGTAATAATTTCATTATTAAAACATCTGTTCTTTTTACAAAACATGTCTTTTGCATTTAGCAACCTAGTTTCATCGTTGTCAAGCCGCATAATATCGTAACAGCTGAAAATTCCAGTAAATGCGATAGGGTTCTGTCTTGAGAGCGAAAGTTTACTTGCACGAGGGCTACAGTTTTCTTGCATGAAAACTCGAGAGGAGCGATAGTTTACTATGATAAAATTTAATAATAGTGCGATCGGACATAAAACTTCATATTTCGTTTGCTAATCACCACCAAACGTCTACTTTAATATTCGATTTGTGAAAAGAGTACAATAATGTAAATAAATGCTCAATATTGTGCAAACAAAGAGTTACTGAACGATTGATGCTTAAAAATGTAATTTATATGCTATAGTTTATCATGTATTGGGGTAAAGTTTACTCTGATTTATGCAATAGTTGGATATTGTACTCCCAAAAATAATCATAATTTACTTGGGTGTTCACAAAACAAATGAAAATGATATCAATGAAAGTAACAACGTTTTAAATATGGAAAACAAATGCGTATTTTGAAAATATTAAACGATTCCCAATTTTTGCAATGCAGTTCTACGCTTTACAAATGAAACATTTTTATTCTTTTAGTTTTAAAATGATGGACCGGACTCATTTTCAGATTTCTCTATTACCGCGAATTTCTACAGCTTATAAAATACAAAGAAGTTACAATTATTTTGAATACATAAAAAATGTTTACACTCTCAACTGTAAAGTCACATTAAAGTCAGTCACATAAGAAAAAGTGAGTGTGGTATTCAAAAGGTGTTCAATAATAAACTAATTGTTAAAAGTTAAATTTGCAATTCCAAATATTGCAAATCTTGTGCAACCAGTTTTGACAGCTACCACATAAGTATTAATATTTTCAAAAATTTCATGAGACTTGCGAAATTCAAATTAGTTACTTGATAACGAAATACCGAAGTTACTGTTATTTTTTTTCTGCGTATGCGCACCTATGTCTTATCAGTGCAGATCAAACCAAATCCTTGAACCGAAAAACTTGTAAAAGCTGATAGAGAACAGATAACCAAAAGTATCTAAATAGACAAGCCAAAATTCAACCAAATACACTTTTACACTTCTGCATTTAAAAAGCATAGAAATTTGATAATCCTATTAGAAAATGCATTTTCCCGTGAGATTTTACTATTTTTTCACTATTTCCAATGGGAGTTTGAATTACTAGTATTGCCATTGGAAAAATGTTCCCATTGATGTTAAAGAAATCCCATGGCAGTAGTATAAATCCTATAAATTATTTCAAAGTCCCACGAGAAATACAAATATTTGATATTACTGATTATTCGGAATTCTTTTGGTTTTTTGCATTTTTGGACATTTTTAGATCGTGGATTTCCAATGTTTGGGCTCTAGTGCTGCTGATGAGGAATTAATTAATTTAATACAGCTTATTTAAATTATTTGCAGTTGGAGTTAACATATGTGTTATGGTATCATGTTCATTTACTCCATATCCTTTCGTAAAATGTAGTGAAATACCATACGAAACTGTATTTTCCATTGGATTTTGAAATTCCCATGTTTCTTTTTTAAATTGCTGCTGTGTTAAATCATAAGATATAGAGTGAAAAATATGATTTTGTTCAGCTCTTTGCCATTTATTCAAACTTCTTGGTCATTCTGAAAAATGGTGGCACAAGATTTGCAATCATTGGAATTGCAAATTTAAATTGGAGTGAATTAATATTTAAAACACTTTTGCAAAGTTCTCAGTATAATTTTACAGAATAGTAGAGTCAAAATGAAATCTCGGAACTTACACCATGGAAAAGAATACAGCAGTGATACACAAAAAAACTGTCGCACATATGCAAGAAAATTTCGCTTTCAGATATCTGAGTACACGAGTTAACTATAACGATGATGTTCTTGACCACCTTCGTTTGTTTCAGTATATATCTTTTATCCCTTGGATTTTATTTGTGCAAAAGGACTTAAACTGCACGAAATGTTTTCAAGTGTATAATATACAAGATTTTCAACTGTTGATGGTGTTGTTGTTCTTAAAATGGCGTTTAAGTCAAATATCTGACCCGAAGACACTCAATTTGTCGATTTTAATATGTGTGTTGAAAAGAAAAACTAAGATACAGAACATACGTTTAACAAGAAGTATTAAGAAAATGGGATGCAACAATCATAACTTGAATTATGTAAAAAATATCGTTATAATTGAGAAAAATTCAGATATATCAGACGACAAAAAATTTTGAATGTAAGTAAACTTTACTCAGAATGCAAGTCAACCGTTTTTCCCATTCGCACTTTCATGATAGTGAGTATGTAATAAAATATTTTATTTGCATTCATTTTCATAGGTTTTCGCTCCATGTATTACGAAAACGCCATTTACAACATGAAAAATCAATACATCATTCGGCTGTGTATTGTCCAGGTTACGCGGTCAGTCGACATAGCATTTATGTGTAGAATCGTGTAGTTATGTAATTATCGTTTTCTTAGTTAAACACAAACTAAGGCTAGCATAACCGCACAAAAATGTAAGCATACATTGAACCCACTAACATGATTATTTAGATAGTGTCGAAAATTGTTGACGGCCGCTTACCGTTCAACGATTTTCGACACTATCTAAATATAATTATATTAGTTGGTTCAATGTATGATAACTTATATTGTAAGTCTCGACAAATGACCCAAGAATTAAATTCGAAAGCGTTTGGCGCCAAAACTTGGTGTTAGAGAATTACGACATTCGAATTATTTTTGGGTATGTTGTAATACACTTTTTAAAAATAAAATCTACATTGTAGAAAGACAAAAAATATTTTAAATTGTCAAAATACCAACTACCTAAAATGATTGTTCTGAAATTATATTTGAGATGAATACAGGATCGCCACAACAATAAGTAAGAAAAACATCAAGAAATAAAATAAGAAAGTCTCGGTAATTTAATATAGAGTACTGCATAAGTTATCCAGTAAGACTTTGTGAATTATTGAAAGGATTAGGTCACAGCGATCAAAGACACACTATTAATACATAAACACTACAATTAAAATGACTCTGAAGTTTCCATGCACAACACATGCGCCTAAAACTGCAAAGAAAAAAGGCCTAGGTTAATAATATCCCCGATATGCCTCGTTATTTATGCACGTTAATATTAAGCTTTGCGATTCCGTTGTCATGAACAAAAAATCCTCTAGAACTGATGGAAACTAGGGTTGTACTAGATAACAAAAGAAACGATGCACAGTATATAGTTATTAAATGGGTTTCAATGCAATAGACCAGAATATTTGCCCTGAGGTAATGGGAGTGTTCTATTGCACGAGGCCAACGGCACAGCGCTTAGATTTGTTTTTCTTTCTTTTGACAGTATTTTTATTGACTTTTCATACTTTGAAATATTGTAAACAGAAAAGACCTTTTTGTCAACGTAACTTTTCAAAATAGTCAACAGTCAGTATAATAATAATATTAATGTTGTGTTTTACATTGACTATGGAAAAAGTCAATGTAAAACATAAGATTATATAACTAATAAATTTTATGAATACTTTTATATTTAGGTATTTGAAATTTCTATATTAGTGTAGTGCTTGTTCAAATTTCAAATCAATTCCGAAAGGGATACTATAAAAATCCGGAACTATGGTTTTTCGCCGATATTCGATTTCACCGTTAATCGATAGACGATTTTAATTGCTTAATGTCAATTGGAACGCTGCATTAGGTAAACAATTTGCCATCTTAAAAAGTGACAAACAATTAACAATAAAGGGATATGGAGTAAATGCAAATGAGACAAAGTCTCTTCAAATACATGGTAATAATAAGCAATGGAACAACGCTTTTATTGTTGTTCTTCATCTTGAAGTCACAATCTTTACTTTCGATGCCCCGTTCAATACAATATCCACGTGAACAAGGACTTGGCACCTTCAGAGCGTCGATGTCAATTTCTGCTTTCAAAATCATTGTTATGTGAAGAGAGTAACAAACTACAGACTAACGATCATCAAACTTTAACATGCTCACCAGATGATACATGTAGCAGCTGGTCCCGTCAGCCGTCGAAACGACAAGTCTTGCGTGACCGTACATTGCTATGAAAAAGAAAGGAAATTGAGTAAATGTCAAGGAGACAACATCCGATATCCAGGTTAAAACGACCCAAAACAAAGCATCTAGGGTCATGTTGCGGTCTTGAACACAGTGAGGAACTTCACACCATATTGCAAGTCCTAAATGGCCCCAAAAAGGTAAAAAAATGAATAAATCAATGGAAGCAAACCACATCCAATAACCCGAATATCAAGAAACTAAAATTTCATAAGAAGACAAGGACAAGCCAATGACCAGCATATTCCTGACTTGGGACAGGCGCAAAAATTGCGGTGGGGTTAAACTCGTTTTCTTGTATCCAAACCCCTCCCCCTATGTGTGGTGAATGGCTAAAAAATAAATAAACAAAAAGACTCACAGAAAAAATCAAACTAGAAACAAGTCCAACTTATCAAGACGAGTACCCTCACGATGAAGTACATAAAACATGAAGATAATACACATGGGTACTGTCCGGACAAATGCTCGCAGTTACTGACAGCTAGCTAAGGACATAAGTTCCGTTGACTATGATATCAAGCCTTCTTACATATGAAACTTCAGTTGAAATACTTCTAGATAGATTTCGTATAACAACATCATCAATTATGAAAGACGAACATGATATTGTGCAATGCCAACTATTGCCAATATGAAAAATTGTTAAATTTAGTTACGGTGTCAAGCATTAAGGAGCTGATCAATATTTTTGCCCACAAAAACCAGAAGCAAAATTTTAACAGCAATGCTTTATTTATATCCTTTATGAATAAGTTTGTTCAACGGATTAATAATAAGTTTGGAAGGACAATTTTTGCGCTTTGTAAATGATATTTCCATAAAAGTTTGGATGTGAAATGCCCTGTTGTATTAGCGCCCTGTAAATAGAACCAAATTTTCTTAATAAGTCAATGTATGTATAATAAAATTTAGAGAATGCTTTTATCATTTTATGATATCTAAACCCTTGATGTAGAAGTTTTTCAGCGAGACGAAGATTTCGGTCGTTGAAGTCAGAAACATCACTACATACTCGTGCATATCGAATAAGTTGTGAAATGTAGACCCCGTAAGAAGGGGCTAACGTAACATCGCCGTCTAAGTGGGGAAAATTGACTTTAGAGAAGGAGAAATCATCCCTTTTATAATAAAATGTAGTGTGTAACTTTCCTTGATTTATTGATATATCAAGATCAAGTAAACGAAAAAATGAGGCCCGAGGAATAAACTGTCGTCATAGCAACATATTTTTAAGTCAGTCTGTTTAAAAATGTGGCGATTTGGTAGATGCAAAATGTAGACATACTAATTTTTTACGACCGCAAATAAAAAATCCGTTAAATGACCTCGACATTGACCATTTATGGTTCTGGGATTGTAATAGACATTTTTAACAAAGTGTCACTTTGTCCATGCGAAAGAATAAATTTTATATACGAGTTATTTTTTTCTGCCAGAATGTGAAATGTTATTTTTAATGAAATATGTGTTTCTTTTTTTATTGAGTAGTATATTTCTATATGCGGGACAATCACCACGTAAACTATTGCTTTGCGAGTGCATACTTACAACTGCGAAAAAAAGTAAAGCCAATAGGGCTTAATGTTGCGTGAACTGATAAAAAAATTTGAAGATCTTCAGCAAGCCACAATTTAATAGCAGAAATACGGTGTTTTCTTTGACATTTATTTTAACTTAACTTACATCATTTCTGACCACTAAAAATTCTCTTGACGTTTGGCAATTCAGACTCGCATTGTAAGTCTTTTTTATGTCTTTTCAGAATTTCAAGTACAGCTACTTTTAATGTAAGCTGCTTGATGCATTGTGTAAAAACAAAATTATAACCAATATTAAATGTACCCAAAAATAACACAAAATACATCTATGAATACNTCTCTTCTGAAAGTACTTGGCCAATTGGAATCACACTTGGTCACAATGGACCTTAGTTTGTCCCCTTCTTAAAATGTGTCTGGCTTGTCTGAACAGATTCAAGATTGGCATTCAACATTGGTATTATTATTTTTGACTGTATTTGTCAGCAATGGCCCAGGTGAGCGATACAGGCTCTTGAGAGCCTCTTGTTAATGAAATACGTGTTTCTTTTTTTTATTGAGTAGTATATTTCTATATGCGGGACAATCACCACGTAAACTATTGCTTTGCGAAAAAGGTAAAGCCAATAGGGCTTCATGTTGCGTGAACTGATAAAAAAAAGTATTGAAGATCTTCAGCCAGCCACAATTTAATAGCAGAAATACGGTGTTTCCTTTGACATTTATTTTAACTTAACTTACATCATTTCTGACCTTGAAGTTTGGCAATTCAGACACGCATTGTAAGTCTTTTTTATGTCTTTTCAGAATTTCATATACAGCTACTTTTAATGTAAGCTGCTTGCAGCATTGTATAAAAACAAAATTATTACCAATATTAAATGTACCCAAAAATAACACAAAATACATCTATGAATACAAATTGAAAAGAAAATCGGAGAGGCCATTTTCCAGTTAATTAATCCGTTAAATATTTGTGGAAGTCAAACGTGAGTGATTAATCGTAATGTATAATATGAAAATTACATAATATTGATAGTTATTGAAATTAACCATTCATAAAACTAAATTATACTTTATATAGCAATTCCATCTCTAGTACGCGATTAAGAAGTTTTAAAAAAAGTTTATAGATCCATTTCAAAGAAAACAAAGGAAGCCCTTGTAACCGACATTCATTTGTTAAATGAATCAAAATGCAGTCATGAATCAGATGAACAGGAAATGGGTAACTGGTACCACATTAATATAAAACTGGTATGATTTTCAATAGATTAGAGCTGGAAACATGTTACAGGTACATTGAGAATGCTAAATTTTAAGCCGAGTAACATACAGTTTGAGCTAATTACAGTTGATTACTCCATTTTGCAATGGTTGTTATAAAAATGTCCCGAAATGTCCATTTAAAAGATCAATAAATGGTAAACAAGCGTTTAGTTGTACCCAAATCACCATGGAAAAAAACAGGTCCTTCTGTAGGCGCCGAAGTAAACTGTATTCAAAAGATTGTGAAAGAATTCCTCGGCAAAAGAATACCAAAGCAGAAAGCTGATCGAATTTCAGCATTTTCGACATATACCCCGGGTACGTCAAATATATTCTGGAATAGTTTGTAGGTGTTTCCTGTTGTTCCTTTTATCTCATTAATCTGTATAAATCATTTTAAGACGACAAAACTACAATAATCGGAATAATCTTGTTAACCTCGACTAAAGTTCATACTTTTCCACTGACAATAAATGAACAAGATACATATATCCCCGAGCTATCAAGAAAGTACCTATCCCAGAGCTATCAAGAAAGTATCTATCCCAGAGCTATCAAGAAAGTATCTATCCCAGAGCTATCAAGAAAGTATCTATCCCAGAGCTACCAAGAAAGTATCTATCCCAGAGCTATCAAGAAAGTATCTATCCCAGAGCTATCAAGAAAGTATCTATCCAAGAGCTATCAAGAGAGTATCTATTCCAGAGCTATCAAGAAAGTATCTATCCCAGAGCTATCAAGAAAGTATCTATCCCAGAGCTATCAAGAAAGTATCTATCCCAGAGCTATCAAGAAAGTATCTATCCCAGAGCTATCAAGAGAGTATCTATTCCAGAGCTATCAAGAAAGTATCTATCCCAGAGCTATCAAGAAAGTATCTATCCAAGAGCTATCAAGAAAGTATCTATCCCAGAGCTATCAAGAAAGTATCTATCCCAGAGCTATCAAGAGAGTATCTATTCCAGAGCTATCAAGAGAGTATCTTTCCCAGAGCCATCAAAAAAGTATCTAACATCTTCCTCCCTAAGTCGGTAAGAGGAAATTTTTAAGACAGTAACTGCATCACCATCCTTTTAGTTCAGGGTCATTTGCCGCTACTCCCTGCTACCTAATACTGCATGACTAGACTCCACCTAAATAATAGACATCCTCTAGATTAATCTAGCTTTAGATTAATCTAGCTTTAGTTTATCAAACACTCCAACATTGTTCAGTCCAAAAGGTAAAATTATTCGCTTTGTTTACACGGTCATAACTCCAACATCCAAAAGCTTTTTAGTGAAAGTAGACCTTTTTATTTGGCGTTATAAGGTCTACGTTTCCATAGGGTCTGTAAGTCTCGTCATGTGACACCGAGAATTCACGTTAAAATTGAAATTCGAAAACGTTTCCCACCAAAACATGACGTTTTTTGATATGACGTTAAATTTTTGGTTTGATACGTCATATATAATCGTGCAGAATGCAACTTTCGGATACAAAAAATGTACCCGGAAGTAGCAAAATTGAACCAGACTAACTCCATGAAAGTAATAACAAAATTACCGTTCATGATGAGTGAAACAAAACTAGATTTTCTTTGCCTTTTTGCACTTTTTGCATCAATTTCTGCATTTACAATGTTATTCGTATGACCACAACCATAGTTAAGACCATTCCAAGCGCAAACATCTCCCTAAAAACACCTTCTACATTGGGGGAAGGTGACATTTTGTAACATAATTTCATAGTTTTAAAGATAGCTTTGTACTTTTGCAGCTTAATGTTGAAAGAAAATACTCTGAGGTCTTAATTAAGATGGGCATGGAGTAAGATTAATTACACAAAAGAAATATTTTTGGTTTGTTTCCATGTTTAACACCCAGAAGTGATTGTGCTTAATCAAAGCACTGAAAACACTGATTCTGTGACTTTTTGAATAGTGATGCAAAGGAGGAAAATATTTGGAAAAGGATGATATTTTCTGTATACAGTTTGGAAATTAACTAAAAGACACGATAAAGTAAATCAATTACACATTGGGATGTGTCAAACCACCAATTCAGCCAATCTTAGCTTAGAATACATGTCAAAGTAGCCCTTTTAAAATCAACATATAAATATGATATTCTAGCATCTATATAAATATATATCGGAATGAAATAAATGATACACCTGTTCGAATATTATTTTGAGACCAAATTTAACTGAGTAGAATGATCTTTTGATTACTTATCATAGGTTTTCTGGTGAACTATGAAGGCTCAATTTTCAGCTGGGACCAAGTTTATTTATAGATGGAGTTTCCCCACCTTCAGAACTCTTTTAAAAGCTTTAAAGGTTTGCTGAAATATTGATATTATGTAGATGAGATATGCACCTTTCGGCACATAAAAGGGTTCATAAATTGTCCATACAATATTATGAACATAGGGAAATTCATTTGAAACAACGGCAGTAGAATACCGAAGGATCAAAGCACAAGATTACACAAATTTAATTCCAGAGACAAGGCAAAAGCAAGAACACCAGAAGACGAAGACCAAAGACACCACATGCCCAATGTTAGAGAATTGAATTGGCTGTTTCTAACCTAGCATGAAAGTTGAAACTAGCAAGAAATGATTTGCTTCACGCGCCTATAAAGATTCTGCATGAAACCGTAGCTGTAAAATACAATAAATACCTAAGTTGCTAAATAAACGGTAAAGTTTGTTATGCTGTACACGTATTTCAAGGAATAACCTCTCATTAGCAGCATTAGAATCAAATAATACAGAAAGCGATAATTCAATTTTTAGAGTAGTCAAAAAAGAAGTACTCATTACCAAAAATATCGAAACAGGAGGCCAAATCCAGTACCAAGGACATCCACCGTTTGCCATACACGGAATGAAGCTGTAAAGTGTTTTTTAGATTTGGATCAAGTTCTAAATACCGTCATTTCATTTTTGTTATATAATTAGTGATGTAATTTTCTTGTCACTTTATATCGTACCGGAAGTACAATAGAACCTCGTACGTGTTTCCTTTTACTAAAGATGATGACCATTTTCTTGTTAAGACTAAATTGATTTTTCTCTATTGTGATAATTGCTTAAAGGAAAAAACAAAGTGTCCTTTACATCTTTTAGTTGAACAAATTAGCAGGAATTAATTTTATACCTTTTACTGGACAGAAAGTAAATTGCTTACAAAAATGCATAAATTCGTTTCCTACATTAAAATAAGAATGAAACGAAAGTAATTAATTTTTTTCACTACCATGTTTATTTTGCGAAATTATTAAGAAGTTTTTACTGAATAAAAAATCGTTTTTATTGTACGTTTTCTTCGAACGTTAATGAAAGTAGCAAAACATGGCGATTTCCCGATAAGACATGCTTTGTGATGGTAAATTTTAATCTATAAAATCGATATGATGTTTGCTACAAATTAGGCAGAAAGTCAAAATTGAAACGAGGCTATAAGTCATTATAAAAGATGGGGTAATAAGGCATATCTTAATTCAATCAACAATTAAATGAATGTATTGATAGAAAAGAACTTCAATTCCATTGGAAATCTTTTTTCCTAATAACAAGACCGATTTTAGAGCTTTTATTTTATCAATCAATTTGTTATATTAAATATAAAATACTAAATAATATTAAATTTGATTTACATTGATTAAATGAAGCATACTTGTTGCTGTAGACTTTATTTATAGAAAAATTGCTGTTCGATTTAGTTTTCATATCATTTTGATAACCCGAAGCTTGAAGTATTTTAAGTTGGGAAATTTTGATTAAACCTAAGCGGTATCTCCCTTTTGCATAGCTCAGTCCTTAGCTGATTTTGCTTTTCATTTATATCCTATTAAAAATTCGATCTCCATCAGCTTTTACACATATTTCAGCGTACAGTCTTCCAAATGTTTTGATCTGCACTGAAATGACATGCGTTGTCGAAATGACCATTTTTTTTTTATGCATACACTAAATTTACAGTAAAGTAAGTGAGAACCGAATCGTCAATCAAAAAGAAAGAACAATCCATGGACAATGGCAACATCGGAAACACTAAGAAACAAGGACACCACTTGAGTGCGGGACAAAAAAGAAAAATGAAGACACACATACAGATGAACAACACGGACCCAATAAAAACCATGGGTGAGATCAGGTGCACCGGTAGAGTTAGCATCTCCTTCTTCTTATAAGACACCCGCCGTGTTGAACATGTCAAAGCTGGTAGTAAAGTCAAATCCGGTAGAGGAAAGTAGAGGGAAAGATCTGTTGTCATCTTGGAAACATATTTCCCATAGTGATCCACAAGATAGTGATGTCGACCTTCGGTATTTTGTTGTTTGATTAAAATCGAAAACCTCAGTATAAGCAAGAAAAATTGTGTTTTTTAATTTATTTTAATTGTGCTACCCCTTCGATGACATTCAGCACAAATTACTCATTTAAAAGAGATAAAAATAGACAGCTCGGCTCTATAAGAATGTGAAAAGAGAAGAAAGAATAAGTCTTGTTTTGTTAGAAATTGCTGACTAAACGCTTTTTGGACAAGAGGAAACACAACATCATCCATTTAAATGGTACACTTGATATAACAAAAAATAAATGACGAAGTTCAGGTGGTGTGAATCGAATCAAATTTTTATGAGCAAATAAAAGATATGGAGAAAATGCAAGTAAGACATAGTCTCGCGATATACAAGACACGAAGTACTGGAACAATGAAATGAGCTCATACCTCATATTAAGATGGCCATTAGCACCGGTTTGAGTACTATTCATTGCTTGATAGATAGATAGTTTATTCTCTCTTTATGTCCATATCTTTTCGTTTTCAGTTGATAGTTTTTTATATGGCCTTTGATTTATAAAAACAAATAAAACCAGGGAGGTAGTTACTGTACTCGTTTTTTAATAGATTAACCCAAACAAATAACTTAATACCGAGGTTACAAATGAATTACAAAGGCAGAAATAAAATTCACACTAACTGCGGCATTTTTTAAAATTTATTACCACGGGGCTCGGCTGGTGGACTGTTAGTCCCCGAGGGCATTCTCCAACCCAGTGTTGGCCTGAAAACTGAATTTATTTGAAGCTTGCATTTGTCTAAATTTAAGTATCGGGCTCTTGCATAGCTCTGTCTTGGTATTTTGTTATTTAAATTTTATATATCGGGCTCTTGCATATCTCTGTCTTGGCATTTTGTTCGCTTTCATCTTTTTCGGTTTTTGGATTTCCAAATGTTTAGATTTTATTTGCACTGAAGAGAAATCAGTTGTGAAATGACCATAAACAGATTAATATAAATTCACAGTAAGGGAGCAACCATTTGATTTTTATGGGGGGGGGTGTGATAGCCAGGATAGAAGTTACACACAAAAAAAAATCCAGGATGAAAAATTTGACCATAGCCCCCCATAGAAATCAAATGGTTGCTCCCTAAGTACGAGATTTTGTTATTTACTCCCAGTGATCACGAAAAAAACGTATTTTTATGTTCATTGGCAAATCAATTTGAAGTTATTTTTTTTAAACAACTTATGTGTTAAGAAAACAGGAGAAATTAATTGACTTTGCTTTGCCAATAATATGCATAAAATTTCATAATGACATTAAATATTTTGCAATCGACGACCACATCTTTTAATTTGCAAAATATCTGTGTATCCATTGAAATTAAGTCGATGTTTAGTTTTTTGAATGAATTATATTTAAAGTATATCCAGCCTTATAAAAATATCAGGCATAATTTTTTTGTTTTAAGATATTTTTTAGGTCTTAGCCCATTTGTTTAAAAAATTAGACAATATCTACGGGAAAAGTGAGTTAATTCGCGGGAAAGTGTATGTCAATCTATTATGACGTCACAATGAAAAGGTAAATAAAGGATTATTCCAGCTTGAAAATCATATCCATTCCGCATCCGACTCGTGTTTCGCAATATGCGCCAATCCCCAATGCGCGGTGTATTGAGGTCGATCTCATCATTCATCTTTCTTTAAAACAATTGCATATTAAATAAAAATTTTAAACAAATACAAATGAAGTTTCAA
>MJUU01026460.1:230854-251035 GCA_002080025.1 Modiolus philippinarum
ACTCGTTTTTTAATAGATTAACCCAAACAAATAACTTAATACCGAGGTTACAAATGAATTACAAAGGCAGAAATAAAATTCACACTAACTGCGGCATTTTTTTTAATTTATTACCACGGGGCTCGGCTGGAGGACTGTTAGTCCCCGAGGATATTCTCCAAACCAGTGTTGGCCTGAAAAATGAATTTATTTGAAGCTTGCAATGTTTAAATTTAAGTATCGGGCTCTTGCATAGCTCTGTCTTGGTATTTTGTTATCTAAATTTTAAGTATCGGGCTCTTGCATATCTCTGTCTTGGCATTTTGTTCTCTATCAGCTTTTTCGGTTTTTGGATTTCCAAATGTTTAGATTTTATTTGCACTGAAGAGAAATCAGTTGTGAAATGACCATAAACAGATTAATATAAATTTGGGTTTGGGTACCCATAAACCGGTTTAACTCTACCACTGGCTTTTGCTGGTGCCGGTACCAAGTCCGGCTATCCCGAGTTCCTATCGTTATTTATGTTTGTCTCTTGTTTTCATTATTGTTTTTCTGGTGCAGTTTGCTTGTAAATTGTTGTATGTGATTGTAGTTCCTGGCCATTGTAGGTGTTTGCTGTTTTCCTGTTTTTGTAATCACAGTAAGTACGAGATTTTGTTATTTACTCCCAGCGATCACGAAAAAAACGTATTTTTATGTTCATTGGCAAATCAATTTGAAGTTATTTTTTTAAGCAAATTATGTGTTAAGAAAACAGGAGAAATTAATTGACTTTGCTTTGCCAATAATATGCATAAAATTTCATAATGACATTAAATATTTTGCAATCGACGACCACATCTTTTAATTTGCAAAATATCTGTGTATCCATTGAAATTAAGGTGGTTCGGGGACTAAGCAAAATCCATCAGAATTTTTCAATAGTCTGCAGAATTAAACTTCCAAAATTGGACTTCCAAAAAATAAAATAAAAATTGGGGGTCACGGACCATATAAGCTCACAATCTTTCACCGAAAATATGGATTTTTAGTTGAAATGTTAAGGAAAATTACCATTTTAAAAAAATTATTCAAGTTACTTCCATGAGAATTTTGATAAATTTTGTATATTGCTAGCCCTTGTATTGAACTTTCTAAAAACAAAAAGAAAAATGGGGGTCACGGACCTTATTATGAAATTATTTCACAAAATCAAAATTTTCGTAGTGATTTCTTTGTAAAATATTTTTTGAAATAACCTCCTTTGTTTAAATTTTCATTTCAAAGAATTTTACAGTACAAATACTATTCTGAATTTTTGATCTAAAATGAATGCTAAACTAAGAGAAATAGGTCCATTGATTGTGTTTTTAGTGAAAAATTGTACAGATTTGTCCAAATTTTAAAATGTTTGCATATTTCTTTAATAAAAAATACCTATCAAAGCATGAAACATGACAACAAAATGGCGGAATACCACCGATCCACCTTAAGTCGATGTTTAGTGTTTTGAATGACTTTTAAAGTATATCCAGCCTAATAAAAATATCAGGCATAAATTTTTTTATTTTAAAGTGAAAGTCCGCAAAATTTTACTCTTTAACTAGTTCGATTCACTTTATTTCGAAAATGCTTCATGCAAAATTACAGTAGTGTATCTTTTTTATTAAGGGAGATATTTATAGTTAAAAGTTGACCGTAGTACAGTTATGGGTATCGCCATTTTGGATCGGAAGTGACGAAATATTGATACAGATTATTATAATTTGTATCACTAACAATTACGGAGAAGACACGATTCAGAGAAAGGATGCTGGGTAATCATGGGTTTGTAGTATCTCCCTCACGCAAAGCTCTGTCCTTAGCTAATTTCAGCTTTTCATTTAGATTATATTGGGTATTTGTTCTCTATCAGTTGTTTTAACATATTTGATTTTATGGTCTTCCAAACGTTCAGATTTTATCTGCACTGAAGAGACATAAGTTGTCGAAATGCGCATATGCAGAAAATAAATTCTCAGCAACTTCGGTATTTTGCTATTTGACCAAGAACCGGACAAATTTTCAAATTGAATTTACCAATAGATATTAAAACCAGTGATATGATCGTGAGCATGGCATACAAGTTAAATATCATGAAAGATGTGATAAATATATCCCATATTTAGAAAATTCTACATTATTTTTCATTTTTTGTCGAAATTCAAGTTGAATAAGTTTTGCCTCTCGTTATCGAAAATACAAAAAATACTAGCCTCCTGTTCAAAGCTAACTAAACGGATACATATATATATATCACGTAATTCGACGATTTCGTTAAAAAGTATCCATAATCCGTAACAAAAATGCTAATTTTTCTGTTGATTTTTTTATGATAATCCATATGATGGTGCAGTATACAGTGCACATCAACGTGCTGCAGTAGAAAGCAAAAAAAAATTACTATGGTCTTCTATGAAACTGTAGCCTTGGATACAGGTGATAAATTGTTCAATTATGTAAGACTCAGGTACAGGTACAGGTAAATTTTGTTAATTGGTACAATCAACACAGCTGTCACTTGTTTTACAGGTAGGGTCATAAATCATTCTTTGGTCACTTTAAAATGTTCATTAAGGTAAAATAAATCGTCAATATTAGTAACTTCCCTTGAGTTCAGTAATTAAAAAAATTGTCCGACTATAGAGAGGATATTTCATTTGATTTGATAACAACACGTGTTATTGAGAAAAATATGAAAAAATCTTTATTCAAAATTATTTTTTTGTTTTGTCTTATGTCTTCTACATCTATCAAAATGATGCTTTTCACGTACGTTATCAATATCGGCACAACATGCAATAAGAGTAGAGAAGCAAAAATAAGACAATAAATTTGTCGGGCTGGCCGTAATTCACATTCTGCACTGCCTATTACTTTCCGAAAGAAAAAAATAAAAAAATACGTTAGTATATTATAAGTTCAAAAAGACGAATGGACAAGAAGTGAGATCGGTAGATGCTTTAATTGTGTAAATTCAGCATAAAAATGTACTAAACCTCTAGAGTGACGTCGAACTGTATATCAGTCCCAAGTTGGGCCTTGTAACATTTTTCTTGTTTGAACGGCTATCCATATCAATGTCAGAAAATTCACACTGAAGAGAATGAACAGTCTGTAGCTTGCCAGTGCCTTCAAGTTGAATAAGTTTTGCCTCTCGTTATCGAAAATACAAAAAATACTAGCCTCCTGTTCAAAGCTAACTAAACGGATACATATATATATATCACGTAATTCGACGATTTCGTTAAAAAGTATCCATAATCCGTAACAAAAATGCTAATTTTTCTGTTGATTTTTTTTATAATAATCCATATGATGGTGCAGTATACAGTGCACATCAACGTGCTGCAGTAGAAAGCAAAAAAAAAATTACTATGGTCTTCTATGAAACTGTAGCCTTGGATACAGGTGATAAATTGTTCAATTATGTAAGACTCAGGTACAGGTACAGGTAAATTTTGTTTATTGGTACAATCAACACAGCTGTCACTTGTTTTACAGGTAGGGTCATAAATCATTCTTTGGTCACTTTAAAATGTTCATTAAGGTAAAATAAATCGTCAATATTAGTAACTTCCCTTGAGTTCAGTAATTAAAAAAATTGTCCGACTATAGAGAGGATATTTCATTTGATTTGATAACAACACGTGTTATTGAGAAAAATATGAAAAAATCTTTATTCAAATTTACATCTATCAAAATGATGCTTTTCACGTACGTTATCAATATCGGCACAACATGCAATAAGAGTAGAGAAGCAAAAATAAGACAATAAATTTGTCGGGCTGGCCGTAATTCACATTCTGCACTGCCTATTACTTTCCGAAAGAAAAAAAGAAAAAAATACGTTAGTATATTATAAGTTCAAAAAGACGAATGGACAAGAAGTGAGATCGGTAGATGCTTTAATTGTGTAAATTCAGCATAAAAATGTACTAAACCTCTAGAGTGACGTCGAACTGTATATCAGTCCCAAGTTGGGCCTTGTAACATTTTTCTTGTTTGAACGGCTATCCATATCAATGTCAGAAAATTCACACTGAAGAGAATGAACAGTCTGTAGCTTGCCAGTGCCTTATCAAAAGCATATGACATTCTCCGTGTTGAAAACTGATAGGATATAAGTAGACAGGCAAAATATTGTACTGTTTCAGCTTCTTTATTAAACTAGCAAAAAGGGGCATTTTTATGTTAACAAAATGTAACTTCATAACAGCGTATTCAGTGAAACTTCTATTTCTTCAAAGCTTTTATGGGCGAATTATTTATATATATGCATTTCATCAACGCAACATCCAACTTTTGCAAGTCTAAGGCTTTACAGATCCTTTTGTCAAATATAAGATGCATACCTTTAAAACAGATGTGTATTCAACGTAAACTGCAACATCTTAATTTATCTTTCAAAGTGTTGAATCACTAATTTTAGGATTTAACCTTTTTATTTCGATAATGAAATAACTGATTTTGTTTTTCTTTTTTTTAATTATGTATATGTTTTTTTTTGTTTTTTTTCTCGTTTTTGTGTTTTTTACTTGCTATTTGTAAAACTTTTTCTTCTTTCTTTCATTTATATTTACGTTTTGGTTTTAATAAACATCACAATGCCAGAGTTTACCTGTATTGGAGGATGTTCAGGTATCTAGTCACCTGTATTGTGTAATAGCCGATGTTTTTCTCACACCCAAATAAAGAATCATTGGAGGTATGCAGAGGGGATCTTTGTAGTGTAAACTTGTCAACATTTATTTACAAAACATTCAGAATCGAGACGGCATCTCCACCTGTCTGCATATCAAGAAAAAATACAAACAAAATATATATATGTGTACCAGAGATTGGACACAACAGTACACCTGACGGTGATCTAATTACGATGATCATGTTCATTTTTTACTATTGAAATCAATGCCCCTTATCTATTCAATATATAGTTTACATTTCGAAAAGACCCCGTGACGGCTCTGGTGTAAGAAATAGTTCGGTGTATAGAGACTTTTCATCAGTCATATGCACTCCAGATCAATTATCTAAAGGGGAGTATATTTAATAATGATTTGAAGCGATTTGTTCACGTTTAGATAGCTATTTCTACAAATATTCATACACCACGCCTTCCTCAGTATGGTCATCATGTGTGTAAATATTGTGTATTTGATTGTTTTGTTTTCCGATCATAATTAGGTCATGTGTATTTTTAGATTTATCATTAGTTGACGCTTCTAATATGTGTTTATTCTTTTGAAGGGATTGTAATTAGGATACACAAAAAATCATGTTAAGAAATGGTAATTGTTAAAACAGAGATTCTGCTTTAAAAAGATTCCCGTCATCTACATTGTAATGCCCGGTTGAAAGGACAATTTCATTGAATCCGAGCAGAAATGTATATTTTTTTAATGAAAATAACTGTCATTCTCCAAATTGCTAAAAAGGAGGACAGTTACAACTAAAACACGGATGGGCCCACGGGTGGGGTGGGGAGTCACTTAACATAGATTTTCTTAGTGAGGGTTGCGGACATTTAACCCAGCTAGACATATAAAAGGAATATTTGATGAAATTTTGTAACCTATTTATATATATATGTGCATATTGCATTGCAAGGCACGGACCATTTAATTTTCGGGGGGGGGGGGGGGCTTGGATTTTCACCCGAGCCGGGAATTTTTTTCAGATATACACTATGCTACTCAACTTTGTTGATCCAGGCATTTTCTATGGACAAAGTCGGAGCCAGATTTTATTTTTAACTAACCCAGGTGTTGGTCAGAGAATTTTTCGGGGCAAAAATCGAGACCAGAATTTTTTTTTCTAAAAAATATTTATGTCTTGGAGTTGATTTTATCCAAGCGGAAAGAATATACGGGTGGAAAGAATTCAGTGCTACATATTGATATAAAGCGTGTGTCAATTATATTTAAAAAAAAAACTCAATAGCTTGATATGGCTTTATAGCCATATCATTTCTTGTTTATTATTTAGTTTTCATTGAAGTATAATAGATAGGTGCAGCACAAAAAAATGGATATTTTCGTGTTTGTTGGAAGTTCTACATGGGCGTCTACACGAATAAACACCCCTGCACCTCGAAATCATGAATAACTGTAACAAGTTGATGACCCGACAGGTAAAGAAAGTGTAATCAGGCCAATTCACAGAATGGTACATAAATATAGGTAAACGCAATTCTAAATATCAAACATTGCATCGCCTTCGTTTTGACAATTATTGTCACTGTAGACAGGCGCGTAAAATGTTTATAAAAATATTGTACTGCCTAGCTCATTATTATTGCTTGATATAGAAAATGAAAACAACATAAATTTAAAAGAATGTTTAGAATCTTTCACGCAAAATATAAGTCATGAGTCGAACGGCGATTTTTTTGAAAATGCAATAATATTCATTTATTTCCCATGCATGTGGGAGATATGAAGATTTGTTTACCCGAGGGAATCATATTTCCCGAGGGTAAACAAATCTTCATATCTCCCACATGCATGGGAAATAAATATTTTATTCCACCACTAAGTTCATTGAAGGTTGTATCGAGAAGTGGTTCTACCTCCTCTCCATCTATCTGGAATTTTTTTTCATTATCTTGAAGAATTCAGGCAAAATTGACAAAAAAGCTAGCAAAAAATTGTCTGGAATCATTTTCTCTTGAAACTCTGCCTGAATCCACCTATATTCGAAAGCCGCTGCATCTATGACATCGATCGGTGAAAATATAATAGCGTAATCCCGGAGCGTAACTAAAAGTACACTACAGTAAGAATGCTGAAATAAATTTTGAAATTGACATAACAACACAAAAAAAAATAATTAAAAGTGTGCTTTTGAAACCTTATTATTCAGTAAAAACTCTTGGATTGCGACAGTGAGCTGTTCCCTAACCATGTTAACTCGGAACACCTCCTTACTATGATAACTCTTGTAAAATCTAGAGGATTTCGAATGAGGGGAATATGATATTTGGACACGACGTTCAGCGGGAGACAAGATGTTTTGTTCAAAGTCACATGTGACAGTCTTGTCCAATGAAAATTCGTTATTAGTCAAGTTATAATTATATAGTGGAATAATGAACTTTTGTCATATCGTTAGTGATCGTTGTTGACATACGCCTTATAGCGGTACTCGTTGGTTATAACTTGATGTCAGTACACAGAGCGCCCTCTGCACAATGTCACGTGACCCTCCATGACTAGACATTTTGTGAATAAAATGCGTTTTTTTGTAACAATGAATTAAAAATACAAAAAACGAAATATGTCATGTGTGTCAGAACTATATAAGGAATTAATATTCACTTTTCCATAATTTTGCGGACTTTCACTTTAAGATATTTTTTAGGTCTTAGCCCATTTGTTAAAAAAAATAAGTAGACAATATCTACGGAAAAAGTGAGTTAATTCGCGGGAAAGTGTATGTCAATCTATTATGACGTCACAATGAAAAGGTAAATAAAGGATTATTCCAGCTTGAAAATCATATCCATTCCGCACCCGACTCGTGTTTCGCAATATGCGCCAATCCCCAATGCGCGGTGTATTGAGGTCGATCTCATCATTCATCTTTCTTTAAAACAAATGCATATTAAATAAAAATTTTAAACAAATACAAATGAAGTTTCAAAGATTTCTGTAGCCATAACTAAAAGAAGATTGATTAGTGAAAGTTTAAAGTCTAGTGAGCAATATTTCACCCATGTCAGGACGAGAGCAAGTTAATCAATTGCAAAAAAAAAAGTAAAAGAAGAAGGAAATAAAGGTGGAAGGGACATCCAGAGCAACGAATTTTTAATTGCCACTTGAAATGGGGAGAAATGGGTATTGGCAGGAAAAGCCTTCTATACCGCCTTAGAAGACTATTCTCCTTTGAAAAATATGGAGGGGATCTTTATATTGTATGAAGCGTGGCGATTCTCCGCACAGTTTGTGTACAATGGTTCGCGGCTATTCTTTCCGCATTACCGACTACCCCGCATAGACAGGGTATTCTCCTATCAAAAACCCGGTGACGCACACGGATTTGCCGTTGTGAAGTTAACGTTTGCAACGCCAGTTTGTGCCATTCTAAGTTTTTGCACTGTAGTGGTTAGAAGTTTTTCTTTTCAAAACTTCACAAACCATGATCTTTTCTTTCCTTTTAAGGGGATACCCAACACTTTCCTGTAAGTGGTATTTCACACATGGCATATTCCTTTTCAGTCCTACATTTTTCTCTGTTATTCAATGTATATAAATTACACCCTTCAACCATAGATTGTTTACACTTTGCTTGCAATACATAAACAGACGTAAAAAGTATATGTCGTCTTCTATAATATCGTACAGATAGCTACGTGTGTAAGAAACATGTAACATAGTGGATCAGTGATTAACGGAATCGTCATAAACGTAATTAATTTTAAGAACCCGTAAGTTTTCAAAATTGAATAAGATTAATGCAGGCATTTTCATATTAAAATGTCGTGAATTCTGTAAAAATTCGGTAGAATATAAAAAAAAAAGATCATATTTATTCATCTTTTGCGGTCAACAGATTCACAGTTAGGTACTAAACTTTCAGAAAAGGACATTTATATAATTACATTTCTATGTAATGTCCAGTTGAATGGACTATATATCGCCATTCGAGATATCAATATGACATTGACGAAAGTGCACAATTCATTAATAACTGACCAAGTCGGAACATTTCTTTCTTTCAATAATCAATAAAATCAATTAAGTGTCACGCTGGGTCAGTTTCAGAGCTACGAAATACATATTCAACTTAAGAAGTATGAGTGAAATTGATTTACATCTACAAAAATTACATGTTTATACAAAAGAAGGTTGAATCATGCAGCATAAAAAGGATTAATCATTCACCTGCCAAGAAGTCAGTATTTTGATGCTGACCCGAAAGCCGATATTACTTTGAAACTTGCAAATTGAATGTTAATTTTTTTTGTTTTTGTATTAAACTAAGGAGTATCTCCCTCATGCAATGCAATGTTCTTGGCTGATTTTGGCTTTCTATTTTGAGCTCTATCAGTTTTTTAACATCTTCGAGTTTATGGTCTTCCAAATGATAAGATTTTATTTACTCTGAAGAGACATAAGTTGTCGAAAAGGCCATATACAGAAATTAAATTTACAGAAAGTTCGGTACTTAGTTCATTGTACAAATAAAAACAAAAACGGTAGTTATTATTAGTAGAATCAGTTTGCTGCAAATTCATCTTCGCAGATGCTTGTCAACAACCAGTTATAGATGTTGTAGATGCCAGTCTAAGTGCAATGTTGGTTTTTCCTGTATTACATCTTTTTAATTTATATTTTGACCCAGTAGAGGATTAGTTCTGCTTCAGGCAAACAACATGCATATTTGCCCTGTCTCTACAATTTACGACGCAATACAATTATTTTTCAATCATCAATTTATTTAATGTAAAATATGCGTCATTATGAAATATGGTAAAAATTATGTACATGATGCCTTTAACTGTGGATATCATTATGATTTATTCCATTTAGATATACTTTAGTAGCCCCTCCCTTCATCAGCAATATACTTGATACAACACTAATTCTTTTCACGCTGATCAGATATTCTGTTGCATTTTAGAACTTTGTTTCATGATGCATTGTGTATGTTTTTTTTGGTTAAAAGTCAATGTCTTTTGTGGGTTTGTAAGTGGAAAAAATAACCAAAAAAAAATATCCATACCAGATTTTAACGTATTTTGATTATGTCTGTCTATTTCTTCATTTTTCTTTCACGTCTTCCCGGATTTGACATTACCGACTTTACCCTGGATTGACCCACTGACAGTGTGACGGGTGCTGTATACAGAGCAGGACATGCTTACCGTTCCGGAGCACCTGATGTCACTGTTTTTGAGAGTTCACACTGTTAGTGCTTTAGTTTTTTGTGTTGTATATGTAGTGTTCGTGTATTTTGTGGTCATGTAGTGTCCTTTGTCTTCCGTCTTCTGGTGTTCTTGCTTTTGCCTGGTCTCTGGACTTTGATCTATGTAATATTCTGCTTTTTTCCTTCGGTATTCTACTGCCGTTGTTTTTCAAGATGATGGGGTCTCTAAGATCCTATTCAGAACCTGAGTAAAACAACCACTCCAAAAATTTTTTGTCTTAGACAATTTATCAAAAAATGTAAAATTAAAAATCGGCGAAATTGGAGTTATTTTCACTGCTGTGGATGACATATATTTTTCGTGCAGATGAAAATACAGTTTTATCACAGTTTAGATATGCAGTTGCTTGGAAAAGCTTATGTCGCCTCTTGCAAGAAATTTGATGTTTCAAATTGTCAAAATCTACGAAGATATCAGTTTTTGTTACTCAGTCAATACCGAAATTTTGAAATTTCTACTTGTTTTAGAAGCCACTTTAAAAAAAACAAATATTGAATGATTAGTTAGAATTTTACATTTTGTGAACAGTCTTTCAGCACAATAAGGATGAGAACAATTTATCATTTCAAAAGAATGGATGGGACAACCGATTCGACAAGTTTTGATTGTAACTGGAAAAATGAAGAAATGGGTAGGGGCAGGATAGTTTGCCATCTATACAACCCAAGTGAGTCTACACTTAGCAAGGAATACAGAATAGGTTTTCACGCTGGTTGAAATTTATTCTCTACAGTTCGCACTTTGCGATTTAGGGACCGGGCTATTTTTTTTTCTAAAAAAAAATATTTTGGCTACCAAAATAGTGAAAAAAAATTTTCTGAAGGAGGCTTTCTGCCCAAAAAAATAATGTTAATTTTTGAAAAAAATATTTTGTTGATGCACGTGAAAAAAAAAATTTCTGTCCAGAAGAAAAAACAATAAGCCCCACTTCAGATTAAATGGTCGGTCCCTTATGACCTGACTGACCTCGATAGAAAACTACCACTTGGGAGCGCTACCGGTTAGCTATTTAGTACCAGGTGCCTAGGAATTGCACAATGAAATGATAGTATGTAGCAATAAAAGGTACAAAGAGGTAAAAGAAAATAAAGAATATAAAAACCGATTAAAAAGGCCTTAATGTTCAACTAGACATCCATCTACCTAGAACAATATAAGATAATTGATTTTGAATAATTACAGTAAATAAACGTTCAAAAGACGGATAATTTCCCAGACCATTCTTTTTTTCAAAGAACTCTCCTTTTTCACATAAACAAGTTTTTAAAGGACAGTAAATTCTAATTCAAGTGTGTTGTGGTTTGCCTATCGAAAATGCTCCCCGGTATATAAAAAAGTATCATCAACATAAACGAATGCCAAGCAGTGGTACTCTACCGACAAAAAACAGATAAAACAAAAGGTCAGCAATGTCAATTCATGTGCAAAAATAGAGGTCCGAAAAATAACCAACGATAGGAAGGCATGGACACGACAAAAGGATCAAATGGCCTGAAAGCGTCATCTATCTTTGTTACACATGTTCGAACCCGCAATGGCACTGAGGCTTCAGGCAATAGTTAAAACTGGTCACAAATATTAAAATTGTTTCAGTAAGATTCATTCATTGAAAAAACGTAATTCTGATTAGAACAACAGAGTCATCTGTATTCTGTTGATTTTGGCATACTCATTATCAAACAGAAAATTAACAAGTCATTAAATTAAATCAAATTTGAAACCATCTGGTGTTTTGGTGCCAATCAAGACACATACGTGACGCTATATTAGAAGAATACTGATATTGAAGAATGCGCTTTTCAATTTATTTTCATATGAGAAACGTAGCTATAATCAATTAATATTGTAACAAAATAGACAGCTAAAGATTTATTTGAAATTTAGTTTTTGGAAGTTATAAAGATTAGTTAGATTTTATGTTGTTATATTCTTCAAACATAATTAATTACTGTAACAAAGGAATAGATAAAATATCATGTGAGATGTTTACATATACCTTGACCGCAAATATTTCGGACTAAGTGAAGAGGTATGGCCATTTTCCCGAGAATTTATTTCAGCATAGTGCGAATGCATCAAATCTGGTCAAAAACTATTTTAACAGGTCGTCTGTTATATACAATTTCAGAACCAAATCAATTCAAATGTATTGTTTTGTTTACATTGAAAACTGAACTTGCCATTTGAATGCAATTTTGACAAATTCTGACAATTTTTGTAGGTTTTTGTTTAAATTCGTTGCATAGGACATCCAGAACCAAAATAAAGTAACTGTCACTTTAAAGTTCAAGTATGTATACATTCACTACAAAAAAATTGTTTTGGTTCTCGGCGTCCTTTGGGTGGTACCATCTCCCCAAACACTGTAAAATAGCCAAAATGTGCACATAAAGCTATTTACAGCCATGTTCAACTGCTAGTAAGTCAGAAAAACATACAAGTGTTGCATATATTAATTTTATTTCTCAGAATGGTGAATGAAAGGATATGGAGTAAATGCACAGGAGACAAAGTCTCTACAAATACATGGTAAAAACAAGCAAAGGAACAACGCTTTTATTGTTGTTCTTCATCTTGAAGTCACCATGAGGCCTTCAACAATGAACTTTCAGAAGTACATCTACCAGACACCATCCTACGCGATTTTCGACAACATTGAAGCATATGATGAAAACGACCTAAAATAGGCACAAAATCCACGCCTCAATGCCCATACTTCTTTTTGAAAATTAGATCGTCATGCCATGCGATTTAAAGCCGTCATATGATTTTCCCGATCATGATGTTGTTTTATTTTGATATACATGTGTAACAAACTGTCATTCATCTGACTAGACTTCCAAGTTGATTTCCTACTTGGAGAGAGGTAGATATAAAAAATCAAAAGAGAAAATAGGATTTGTAAATACTGTAATTTAAATAAAACCGGAAATGAAACTCATTATTTAATCTCAAATTGAGCGAAAAGAATTAGAAAAAAATTTAAAATATAAATAAATATTTTTTCCAGAATTTAACAAACTTAACAAAAATCTTGAAAATTTGATATCGTCTTTTGAATGCAAGCAGTATGTTGCCCCATTCAATAAAAAGTCATTAATACTAAGAAAGTCGACTCCGAGACTGCATAAGTTTTTTTTCTCCTTTTGAAAATGAATTTGTATTTGTATTTTTTAATCATGCCGTCAGCCTCTTGGGCATAAATGTGCAATTATGAATAAATATAAAATTATATTGCTTATATTTGAGAAGCAACAGAAAAATAGTAATAATACAAACTTATAAAAGTAAGAAAGGAAGGCAAGTAAATTAGCACATAAAATAGGAAAAGCGGTGCAAACGATAAAAGTGTAACGACAAAGGCATGAAGAAAGAATCCAATCACAAACAAACAGACAAACAAAAAAACCCTTGCTTTTTACCAATTCTTTTTCGCATAACGTGTGATGCTTGAAACAAGACGCGATTGCTCTGTCACCCGACAGTCGCAATGTTAATAAGTCAGGCGTCATTCTTTTTCTCAACTCATAAAATGACAAAGAGTTGGAAAAATCAACGTGATTTTTAAAGTATCTCACACAATGAACGACTGCGCGCAAATAGAAGTTGGGAAGTGATAAATATCAAAGTTTTAACTGTAAAGTATACAATTAGTTTTTTTTTCTTTATTTTTGTTAAATTAAACATTCTAATGGTTTTAATTCACTCAACTTCAATGAAAATAAATGTCTAATCATCGTATGAGCAATGTACTCAGGTCATTTGTCAAGCTCAAAACAATCGGGAAATCAGGAAAAATGTGATTTTTAAACTATGCTATAAATCGCAGTTAGCAAAATTTTGTTTTCTTCTTACAAAGTAATTGTATTTTTACACGCAACTATATCATTGCTTTTGTGATTTTGACGGTGTATTTCAAATGGTGTTAATATCTAATTGATTTCTATCACTTATGAAGGACAAAACTTGCAGATGGATGCGTCAAAACCAAAAGGTCTTCAATGAAAGTAGCATGGAATTATCGAATTATCTAAAACGTCACTAAGGCTTGCCATTGCTTTTGATTGAATGAACATGCAGTCAATGATGAACTCGGATTTTCTTAAAAAGAGTATTTGCATCTACGTGTATCATATTTCATTCATAACCAAGCGTCTAGTATACATGCAGTAATACACTTCTATATACGATACTGATAAAGTTTAGGTGGCAAAGTGGTATAGGGCGCTGGAGGTCGTGCAAGCGGTGTTGCCATAGATGTCACAACAGCAATGGTTCGAGCCCCGGAGAGGGAACTACCAAAAATTTGAGATCTAACTTTTCAGACGTAAATATGAATAATTTATCAAGCCCAGTATAATGTCTCACGATATTATCCACTGGACAGCTAAAGTAGAAGAATTGTTCATAACTTCAGATGACTATGTGTGTGTGTGTGTGTGTGTGTGAGTGTCACGATATACATGCATGGCTTACATCCTCCTTGGTTACCATTATGATTTGTTTAAGAATTTTGAAGACTTCCACTTTTATTCATTAATGTTGGTCCCGTTTATATGATTTATTAAAAATACATTTACTTTTACACTTTTTCAGGATTCTGTTTTTACTTATTACTTAGATGATCATATGCAGAAAGTAAATTCACAGTAACCTCGGTATTTATTCATTTTTTACCACTGGGTCGATGCCACTGCTGATGGACTGTTATTCCCCGACGGTATTCACCAGCCCAGAAGTCAGTACTTCGATGCTGACCCAAACGCCGATATATTAGAACCTTACAATATCTAAATTTTTGTAAATTTTGTTGAAAACTAAGGAGTGTCTCCCTAATGCAAAGCTCTGTCCTTAGCTTATTTTAGCTTTTCAATTAGATCATATTGGTTATTTGTTCTCTATCAGTTTTTAAGCATCTTTGAGTTTATGGTCTTCCAAACGTTTAGATTTTATCTGCACTGGAGAGACATTAGTTGTCGAAATGCACATATGCAGAAAGTAAATTCACAGTAACTTCGGTATTTATTTATTTCTTTTAACTGTCTGCAACTTTTTAATAGCAATTGCTGTTGAGTTGCTACCGGACACTATCGCAATAGATATTATTATTTAGCTGCGTAATATTTAGGTAAATGTTTAAATATCAAAAAACCGTACCTAAACATTATCCTGAACCGGTACAAAAGATTATCCAAAGTTGTTGGATTTTTTTTAACATTTTTCTCACCCGGCCTAAACATTATTCAACAGGACTAAACCAATTTTGCGCGATTTACACTTACCTAAACTGTTCGCCCAGAACTCAGCTTTATAGGGGTGATTTGGAGCACCATAAAACCGGTTTAACCCATCATTTCTTTTAAAATGCCTGTGCCAAGTTAGGACCATTGCGGATGACAATTTTTCCGTTGATTTTCATCTGATTTGTCTTTTTATCTCATGTCACATGACAACTCCGTTCGGTATTTTGTGATTACCCCCATTTACTTTACTAACGAGACAAACGTTGTCGAAAGGACCATCTACTAGAACTAAAATTACAGTTATTTCGGTATTTAGTCATTCATTATCACTGGATAAACTCCTATGTAATTCTTTAACTTTTAGTCTTCAAGCGTTTTCACCAGACTAGTAGTCACTACTTCAGTGCTGGTCCGAAAATCGAATTCATTTCAAAACTTGCAATATCTAAATTTTAGACAATTATTTTAAGATTAAGGAGTATGTCTCTCGTCCAAAGTTTTGTCCTAAGCTGATTTTGCTTGTGGTCTAAGGTCAATACAGTGACTACCTTGACAGAGCTCGGTTGCCTACAAATAGGTCACTAAAGCAAGGATATGTTGCCTATAACTCGAGGTCATCACTACAGCACGATCTTGTGGACCGCTTTGGAATATCTGTTTCCCAGATAACAAATCTTTCTCTTTGCCACTAAATAGAAAAAAGAAGGGAAACGGGGAATGTGTCAAAGAGACAACGACCGAAGGGGAGTAATAACAACTCAAAGCCACCATAAGATCTTCAATGAACGGTGAGAAAACCCCACACCCAACGGCAGGTCGGAGTCGGCCCCTGAATAAAGAGTTATCAAGTTCAGCAAAATAAACATCATCCCAGACTCCTCTAGACATAAAGTAAACTTAACTAGAAAAAAGACAAGACACACAAAGGCTTAATAAATTTTCTGACTTAGGACAGGCGCAAACCTGCTGCGGCGGGGTTAGACTAGTTTTATTGGGCCTAAACCTTCCCCCTTTAGCAAATGTGATAAATCAAAAAACAATCGTAACAACAGTAAAATTCAGTTGGCAACAGGACTGAGTCAATTGTGAAAAAACTGGTTTTTCCTCTACCGGATTTGACTTTAATACCGGAGCTGACATGTTCAACAAGGCTGGTGTCATATAAGAAGCAGGAGATGCTTACTCTACCTGTGCACCTGATATCATCCATGGTTTTTTTATTGGGTCTGTGTTGTTCATTTTTGTATATATGTGTGTCTTCATTTTCTTTTCTGTGCCATGCTCATGTTATGTCTCTGTTTCTTTGTTTTCCGACGTTTCCATTGTCCTTGGATTGTTCGGTTTAGACTGACGGTTCGGTTCTCACTTACTTTGCCTTTTCATTTTGATCCTATCGAATTTATGTTTTCTATCAGCTTATATACATCTTTCGGTTTATGGTCTTCCAAACGTTTTGATTTGATCCACATAGGGTCTGTAAGTCTAGTTCAATTTTGGAACTTCCGGGCACATAAATTGTACCCGGAAGTTGCATTTTTGGCAAAAATATATGACGTTTCAAATACAAAATGTGGACGTGACAATCCTCCGACGTCATATTTTGGTGGGAAACGTTTTCGAATTGAAATTTTATCGTGAAATCTCGGTGTCACATGACGAGACTTAGAGACCCTATTGAAGAGGTATAAGGTGTCGAAATGGCAATCTGCAGAAACTTCAGTTTTTAGTTGTAAAGTGTATGCTTTAGCTATAAATTTAACAATCTTTTTTCTTTATCTATCGGCTATTAGTTCAAATTTTCTAATTTTAAAGTACAAAGTAAATGGTGTATATTATCGAGCGAATTGTTACATGCTATTTTGAATCATCAATTCAAATTAATAAAATTGAATTTATTGCATTCAGCAATATTTTTCAATTTGATTTATTCTGTGTCGTTGTTTCAAGAATATGCTGTCAGTATTTGCATTATAATGCATTGTGCAGCAGACTTGTAATTGAGTCAGTCATAGACAAAATTAAACGTAAAGAAAATAAGCTGTTTTCTGAATTATACATTTAAATTCGTTTACTTAATAGTTTGCTAAGAATTCTGCAATATACATTGATTCAATTACTCATAACATGATATATTGAGGAGGTAATAAATAACCTGCAGAATGCTATCTTGTAACTGCACATATTTTTATTTTGAATATTTTATTCCTAGTCAATTATAAGATATAAATTTCCAAATCAACAATTCCATTCTCAATGACAAAGAAAATTTCAAAATAAGTGAGTACTCGAGATAAGTGGGTAAACCGAAACCTTCCGAACCGCCAGCGAATCCGAAATCCCTTGATTCATCAAGAAACCAGTAAACCACCAGCCCAGTAGTCAGTACTTCGGTGCTGACCCGAAAGCCGATTCTATTTCGAACCTTACAATATCTAAATTTTTGTAAATTTTGTTGAAAACTAAGGAGTATCTCCCTCATGCAAGACTCTGTCCTTAGCTGATTTTGGCTTCACATTTAGATCATATTGGTTGTTTGTTCTCTATCAGTTTTTAAACCTCTTTGAGTTAATGGTCTTCCAAACGTTTAGATTTTATCTGCACTGAAGAGACATAAGTTGTCGAAATGCGCATATGCAGAATTTAAATTCACGGTGACTTCGGTATTTAGTTATTGGATACCCCAAACTGGTTTATCTCTACCATCACTTTTTAAGGATGTTCGCTGGTCAATTTTAAAATAACAAGGATTTAAATTAAATGTGGTTTTTTGTTAGAAAATTGAAAAAGAAGTAATTTAAGTAAAAAAAAATTGATAGGTTACCGACGTAATTTTTTTAGATACGAGTGTTTCAACAAATGGCGGGAAACTGAACTCCTCTGCATTTTTCATAGGTTTAACATGAGAAATGTTTATCCAAAAATGAATGTGATAAAATAACACCAATTAAATAAAATTTTGTCAGAATGTTCAAAAAGATGTTTAAAATGAAAATGAGGAAAACAAATTATGAGGTCACCGGGCAAAACATTATCAAGCATTTAAATGGATAAAACCAGAGAATTCCGAAAATCTGACAGAAAATACATAAACATGACCAGCTCATATCCTTAAAGTGTCGTTACCTAGTCTTACTTTTCTGATTAACAATGAACGAATATGGAGTAAATGCACATAAAACAACGTCTCCACAAAAACTTAGCAAAACCAAGCAACGGGAGAACGCTTTTATTGCTGTTCTTTATCTGAATTCTGATTGTTGTTAAGGTTGACTTTTGTCTATCCTTTGTGTTTTTCATGTGTTGTTCTCTAATGTATGTTGCTTGTGTTTATTATTTTCAGACATTGTATTTGTTTCATGTTATCTTTTCTTTTACACTTTATAGTCACTTTGGGCTTACTTTGTTACTTCAAACAGTCTACTGAGATCCATGATGATTCTTTACCAAACCCTTCGGGAAGTTTTGAGTTTGATTATTATTCCGTAGTGCGACAGTGTTTTACCAGCAGACTAGGCTCCTTGAGCTAGCCGGCAGTTTAGCGGCGAGCACTCTTCGACCCATCTTTCTAAATTACGTTTTGTCTATTCTTTCCTTTTCAAGATTGTGGTCTTGAGTTAGTGGTCTACCTGTATTGGGTTTTATTTGTATGTTTATTATACTATAGGGAAACGGGATGGAGAAAGGGGAGGTTTGGGTATCATAAACCGGTTTAACCCTACCGCTGGCTGTTGCCAGTGCCGGTACCAAGTCCGGCTATCCCGAGTTCCTATCGTTATCTATGTTCGTCTTTTGTCATTTTATCGTTTTTCTTGTGCAGTTCCCTGGTTATTGTAATATTCGGCCATTGTAAGTGTTTCCTGTTATCTTCCCTTCATTAACTGCTGATTTTAATTTCGCAGTTGTGTCTTTTGGACTGTTTGAAAAAAAAAATCCTTTAAGTGAGCATATTGATTCACCACTTATTATACTGTTCAATTGAGAATTCATATATACAAAGAATTTAATAATTGAAATATTTTTTTTTATTTTACATCTTTACTTTTTAATGAATTAAAAAAACATATGGTTTTTTACCACCATAAAAATTGTCGAACGCAATATTCTGACTTGGGAAAGGCATTTCAAAAGATGGTGGGTTAAACCAGCTTTAAGGCATGCCAAACCTCCCCTTCCATGGCGGTAGTGTCCATTAGCAACTCAACAGCAATTGCTATAGAAAGGTCGTAGTCAGTTAAAAAAAAGATCATCCCAGTACTAAGTAAAAAAAGAATCTTGAATCAGAGTTCGGACCAAAACTTGATTTTTTCCACAATGGACTGATATCTATTAAAGAACTTTTTAATGATCTATTGAGACGGAATTTCTTGAAGCTTTGATTAATTAGGCGATCACGGAGATATCTATTTCTAATGAGAAAGTCTGTAAAATTTGTGCTAGCTCTCTTGTAACGAATCAACCGTGAAATATAAATTCAGTAAACAGGAGAAGCTGGAATATCACTGTCCAAGTTGGGGAAATTGATAACTTTGAAATTAAAATAGCCCCTTTTGTCGTTAATGACCATTTTCGTCAAATTCGAGATGTAAGTCCAAAAGCTTTTAGATCTAGTGATTTCTATCGTTTCCTTAATCTCTAGTTCTGGCTGATTTGTTAATGGGATCCATTTAGCAAATAACTAAATACCGAAGTTACTATGAATTTAATTTCTGCATATGCGCATTTCGACAACTTATGTCTCTTCAGTGCAGATAAAATCTAAACGTTTGGAAGAACATAAACTCAAATATGTTAAAAATCTGATAGAGAACAAATAACCAATATGATGCGTTATTGATGAAAACAATATCATCAATATATCTATAAGTAAGATTGAATGATCTAGCATCCTTTATTTTATGATCTTCTACGAGTCCCTGGAGAAATTAAATTGTGAGAACTGCTTGTAAAGGAGCACAATTAGTGCTAATTGGTATGTCAACTTGCTGTTGATAAATAGCACCTCCAAAT